>JAPYYV010006672.1:0-38732 GCA_030522625.1 Copidosoma aretas | reverse complement strand
GTCCCCCCCCCCCCCCGGAGATATATATTCGTAGGAAAAAACGACCGAGCAGGAATATGAACGAATGAAGAGAGAGAGAAAAAACCGGAAAACGAGCAGAGGAGGCGCGAGCGCGCGAATCGGAATATTACATCACGAAATTTCATAAATTCCCTTTAGCAGCGGCTGCCGGGGGACGAGGCCGAGACACTCTCTTGGACGCCTCGGCCGGTCCGCCTCGTGTTTTTCTCCTGCAATAGTAATGCCTCGTCCCTTAGCTCGTCTCGTCGTCGCGCCCACGTCAAGCTCGCGTCCAACCCTTGTATGTAAGCTTGGGTGTGTGTATGGGTGTATAATATACATCCGGATGCTGTAGGCCAACCCCGAGTATATGACTTACACCGTCCCTTTACGCTTTTAGCTGTTGCTACTTTTGCTGCCTTAAGTTCTTAGTGCCTCTTTGCGGACGCGCTTGCAGGATGGTGCCACTTTTTTTTCTTTTTTTTTTTACTTTTGCAGCCAACGCAGAAGGAAGCGTCTTTCGCGTCTTTTTCGCGCTAATACATTAGGATGCGTTGATTGAACGAATTATAATTTTTATACGATAGAAAAGAGAAATAAATCTCGTGAAACTCGTCCGTAGATATATACATGTAGTTACAAAACTATGGTCGTTTGATGATCAACTAAAGTTGAGCTGTTCTTGCACATTGATGAATAATATATTCTACGTGGTAGACGTGTATGCAGTAATCGCAGATAGAGTTTCAGCGGGCAAAAATCTCAAGTCGAACGTTCAAATGTGAACTCCATTTTACGTTGATTGAGCCAAGTTTCTCCGGCAAGTTTTAATGAAAGTTTTAAAAGACAATTTGTTAACTTTTAACGATGCGCTTTACGTGAACTTTGAAACTTTGTCATTACCGGAATCACTCGATATTTCCGCGTGTTGTTGTAAAGTAGAAAATCGTTATCAATAGTTGGACACGAAACTGGATAAAAATTAGAAACTTTTTGATTTTCAAGTGTATTAGACTTGATATGGTACTTCGATAGTCAACTGAAATATATTACGTGGCTGTAATTAAAAATGAAAAAAAAATCTCACTAACACCGTATTTATTCGAAATTTTTTTCGAAAATCCCATGTAAAATAAAATCTGTATTCAAAAAGTGACAAAAGAGCCGGGCCCAAAAGTTTCCAGCTAGTTTGGACCTCCCATAAGGTCGAGACAATAGTAAATAAATTATAAACATTAAATTTTTAAAATCCTATTTTACGCACAAAAATATCCCGTTTTTCACTCATGCATATATTATGTAGTCAATTTACTGACTTTAGTATGTATAAATTATTATTGTGTTACTTGTATTACTTATTATATTATATAATTACATTATAGACGTATACGTTATTAAAAAATAACTCTATTTAAGTTTCAAGTGTAAGATAAGTCAACTCACAAAACACAATCTCCTTTTTCTTACTCCGTTGTTGATCGCTTACTGCTCAGTACAATACGTGTTTACTCGACGAATGACTGTATCACACTGTGAGCTTAGTCAGCTGAGTGAGTCAGTGGTCAGTGACCTACCTAAGCTGCGCATTGTATACTTTGCAATAAGCTGCGCAGCTCATCTGATGCTTTGTATACAGTGTGATCTAGTCATTGGTCCAGTGAACAAGTATTATACTGGGCAGTGAGCAATCACACACAGACCAATAAGGAGATTATGTTTTGTGAGTAGACTCATCTTACACTTGAAACTTAATGGAGTAGTTTTTAATAACGTATACGTATTTTATGTAATTATAGAATATAATAATAAGTAATACAATTAACACAATAATAATGTACGGATAAAGTAGATTCAACCATTTCACTGCATAATATATACATGAGTCATTTCACCAAAAACGGGATATTTTTGTGTGTGAAAAGATTTTAAAAATTAAGTGTTTAGAATTTATTTATTATTTTTCCTATGTTGTGTGAGGTCCAAACCAACTGCAAATTTTGGGGCCCAGCTGTTTTGCCATTTTTCTCTGTAAAGAAGCAAAAAATTTCACTATCACCGTATTTTATTCTTATTCTATACTACAAATAGAATTTTTGAATTTGTTTTTTTTCTATTAAAACTTTGAAAGAAAAAACGTTATTTAATCGGAACTTTAAAACAACTGAAGCTATTTAAACCTTCAAACAAAAATTATTCACACATCGTACATATAAAACAATATATAATGGATGTTGGAATAAAATGAACACAAAGTGTCAATAAATTCAAATACAATATACCAAAAACAAAATAAAATATCTTTCGTTGAAATGGAAATATACAAATAAATAAAATTTTTAAAGTACTTGTTTGGATATTCATAAATGTATAACACCAGAAATTAGTTTACACATACACACACACACACACACACACCCACACCCACACACACACGTGCACACGTAAGAGTGGAATTCCCGAGATCCCTCGTCAACTTCAACATCATCCTTTCAAATAAGGCATGACACTTGTGTAAAAAAAAATTCCACCTCAAAACTCAAGAACAAAAAAGAAATCTCCATCCGCAAGTTTACACTCAAGCACCCACTCCGTATACACTAGTGGGTATATATGATACGTATGTCCAGGAGATCCCCCCCCCCCACGCGCGCGCGTTCGCGAACGCCCGAGCAAACCGGCCACCCAACCCCCCCCGGCCCCCCGGCTGATTGATTTACTCCCCCCCCCCCCCCATCACGCCGCCCTGGTCAAGTGAATAATGTCGTGTGTGCGTGCACGTACGTACAGGCGCGTGCGGATCTATATTTGCGCCCGAGTGTATTTTTGATTTCCGTTCGGGTGTCCCTTCCTTCCTTCCGTCCATCGGTGAGCGAATCACGGGATATCGATTTTGCGTACACGCGCGAGCTTATGTCGGGCTCGCGAGGGGAGCAGAGTGCGGGGAGTTGCGGGAAGCGGATTTTGATCAGAGCTATTTTACGGGCTCTTGTATTCGAAGTACCGTGCATTATGGTCGACTGCTGAAGAGTATCTGTACGTGATTATTTTGGTGTTGAGTAATTCTTAAGTATTTATAATGACAGCGTGATCCGGCTAGGCTCGAAGAAAAATTCAGATTCTACTAGTTTGGTTGAAAATAATCATCATTATGAATTGGGTGTTTCCTAAAATGTATAGCGATCCAAAGATGAACAACTGTTGAGTGTGAATTTCGCTATTCGTTTTCTCATTAGTCCTGAATTATTTTCATGAAACAAAGGATGCTCTAATTTAGTACTGTAGGCTGCTGAGGTATAAACAATACCTAATACTTCTAGTGGAAGTTAGAGTGGATATCATTTTAAAAACATGGTTTTTCTGTACCAGCTTTTCATGTTGCGGTTGTCACTTCGGAATGTTAATTAACTATTTAAAAAAGCTTATAGCGTAATTTAACAGACTTCTTAGTGCGAATTATAAGTAGCTGTTGTAAATATGAAATTTTTACGGTGTAGTATATTTCTTTTTTTCAATATATAAATAAGAATCTTATCGATATACCAATAATACAGAAAAACATGAAAATCTAGTTTATTTGAACTCTTTAGCTCCAACAGCTGCATTGCTCAATTACATGAAATAATAATTGTAGTTGCTGAAAATGTATACAACTTTTTATTATTTTCCTAGCAAAAAGGTCTCAAAACGCGAAATTTTGGTATTGAATGCGGATCGTTTACCGAAGCCTGATGTTGACATGTCAATAAAAATTGTCAAGAAAAAAAGTGCACGACTAATATTTAGAATCTTAGTAGATCGTAGCGGTTTCTTTAAATTCATTTAATATTTGTTAATTAATTATATTAATTGATTATTATATTAATATATCGATATCGACATGATCAGAATAATTTAATAATACAAAAAATAACACCGTAATTCTACCAAAAATCAATAAAAACGTGCAATGTATCGAATATTACATTGTCCTATAAGTCAAATCCTGTGTCACACGAAAGTTTTTTTTTTTTCCACAAAATAAATGCTTGACACAAATATGACTATGACTACGACAGATACTCGTTTTAATGCTGACACGTGAGACAGAGAGACGCCATCGTAAGTTGTGCATACATTCGCGTATTATACGATACGTACTACGATACGTGTGTATAGTAACAGAGCCAGGTCGAGTGAAATCGATCTCCCCATTCTAATGACCCCTTTTTCCCTCATCTTGCCGATTCATACATCCACATGAACGTGTACAGAGCTCGTATACATAGAGTGTATCTAGGCATATGAAGCTTATAAAGATACGAACGCTTAAGGAATAGAATAAAAATATCTACGTGAACTACGATACACTGCAAAACAATGACGACCACAATATATGCGTTCCACCCATGCGAATTGGGGAGACAACACAAGCTCTACCGTCGTACAAGTCCACCCGATAATTACGTGGATTCGCGGAGGAGGAGCGCACGATGGAGAAAGACTCGGAAGTGTGAAGTCGTGTTCTCCGAGCGCCCGAGCGTTTACTCGCTCTCGCGCGGGGCTTCAATAACGAATGAGCTCCCGGGAAGCGTGCGGATAAAGTGCCGAGTCCCTCCCTCTTTCTCGTTCCCCGTACGTTGTATCCGTCGCTTCTAGCTTCAATAGGATCTTTGAATTTTTTTAATTTTATTTTTTTTTTGCTTAGTAGGATTGCGTATGCGTTTGGTTGTGAGGTTGAGGTAAAAGGACCAGTTGCAGAATCCAACCCTCGCGTGAAACAGTTTGAAATGTAGAAGTTTTCAGAAATCGTGTGCCAAAAAAGGAAAAATTTACATTCTTCAAAGTACAATTCAAATTTCCGTAACAATAAGAAATATCACTTATGCAAGACGTTGGTGTATTTAAACAAGTTCATTGGTAGTTACCTTTTCATGGTGCTAAAAAAAGGAAAACATAACCTCAAACATTTTTAATGCTGTTTCATGTCGAGGTGGAGTACAATTTTTTTTACTAATTATAGTCAAACAAATTATTTTGCAAAACATGGGGTTAATTCAAAGTTTATAATGTTACTAATAAAGTCAAAGTGCAAGCAATACGACAAAGAGGACGTAGGAGAAAGAGGTTAAGTTTGAGGATGAATCTGTACTGTTGAACATTTTTTATTTCACCCGAAAGTTGTGCACTCTTCTATGTTTAATTTTGAGGTGACTTGCAAAATTTCATCCAATTTCGTTGGGTAAAGGACAAGAAAAATTTGCAACAGCAACACATCTCTTGGTTAACATAACCTTTCTCTCCCGTGAAGGTTTTAGCATTTGAATGAACTGTAAATATTTTCACGAGAAAACAAAGTTGAATGAGGACACCGTTTCATAACTTATATTTTTATTTTACAAATTGACGCTTTGAAAAGGTGTGGAGGAGATTTCTCTCAAAGACTGGATTTTTAACGGAAAATAATCATAAATAATTCATGAGAGCAATAAATATAAATCGAGCACCCCATGAAACAACAATGACGTACATGCAGTAGAGGAGCGCCGCCACGCGCCCGCGTGCTACATTAGTAATTGCCATTCGCGCGCTCCACTATGCGACCTGGACGGAAAATCTTCAATTTCGCGAGTCAAGGAAGAAAAAAAAACCTCCTCTGCGCACCCAGTGCAAACACGTACATCTGAAAACGAAAATTCCCGAGCCCCATTGTCGCCACTTCCATCTCGAGCTTGCCCCTCCATTCCCTTTGTTCTCGCATCCTCGGGAGCAAATTTTCCCCCCTCTATACTCACTACTCCATTTTGCGGGTAAAATTTTACCCCCCCCCCCCCCCCCCCCCCCCCCCCTCCCCCCCCCCCCCCCCCCGCCTGAGCACAGAATCGCGTTCCGTGTTCGACAGTCACACGCGAGTATATGTGCATGTGTTGTACACTCGAGCGTAAAGCTTCGTGCGGAGCAGGGAAAATTGTCCCTCCTATGTTCTACATACATTCACTCCTGTGCGCGCACACATATACGGAGCGTTGAGCCGGCGCGGCGGTGGTTGTACAACAATGGCTGCCGGTGCACTTTGGTTTTTGTTTCTCGTTTCTGCAGGAACTGATGGAGAGAAGAGAGGGAAAAAAGAAGGTTCGGCTACAATAGCCTCGAAAGAATCGTACTTGATGTACGTGCGGGATAACGAGAGTCAAGTACAACTTTTTGCACGTGAAGAAAATTCTCCTGTTCCGTCGAAGCAGATTTTAAAATCTTACCTCTGATTCGATTTGCACGACTGATAGCTATCTATTTTTTTGCAATAAGATTGCGGCAAAAGGACGAAAAATGAAAATGAAATTGAAGAGATTGAGGACGCGAATATTTCGAGCTGTAGAGAGGAGCCTGGGATTCCTTGGTTTTTTAATGGGCTTAACTGCGTTATCCTGGCGAGTCAGGCGAACTGAAATTTTGTATTTCCTACTTATCGGGATAAAGTATTCATTCGATTGCCAGGATATTTCGTTGCAAAATACTTATGCATTATATCAAGTCTTGATTATCAATATTTTTCAAATCACTTTCGTGCATTAATATATGCGCAACGATAGGTATTTGAGAAAGAATCAGCTTCAGTCTTGTAACCAAGAGAAATAGTTACATAAAACAAGGGCTTCACTTTATTGGGATTCCAACACGTTAATCGATCCTTCTCAGGGCCACGTGCTGGGATCCTTCCAGCTTGCCCATAAACCTTATTTTACAGCACTGCGGTAGCTTATACATGAGACAGTATATCAATCCTGCCTTTGAGAATGTAGATAGTGCCGAATTATATATATATTTATCTTCTTATTTATACTATTTTCAGTATTTTTTTTAATTCTTCTCTACGTACCACATTTTTCCAAACTTTTTCTCCCGCTACCTTTCATAAACTTGCTTAAGTACTAAATCTTTTTGTACCTTCAGCTATTATTTTGCACCTTCTATAAATTTCTCCTTTGAATCTATAGCTTGACCTTTACTACCAAAATCACACTATAATGAGACTGAAATGATTCCGATACCAACATCTTAATAATCTGTATATCGAATTCCTCTGACTCCTATGTATATGTATCTCTTTTAAAATATACATGCATGTATATCTTTTAGACAGCGTATCGATAAATAACAAATTAGAAGTATGCGAAAGATGAAAGACAGAACTTGCAAGAGATTTTTGCGTAAGTATATATGCGCGCGTGTTCTGGGTGTGTACGTATACACATGGGCCCGCCATCGCGATCATTATCGGCTCCCGATCGCCGCAATTTATTCATGAGCGATTAACAACGCGCTATCCCCATCACGCAAAGTTCACCACTGCATTACCATCATGATTCCGCCGTTCATTCGATCCGCGGCTGCTTTTTTCCTCTTCCTCTCTTCCCGTTCATAACACGACCAGAGGCCTGAATTGTCTTACTGTGTCACGATCGAGCGGATAACCTTGTTTATTTTTTTCTGTTTTTCTGTTCTCTTTGTTTGCATTGTAAAAGAGTTTGCTGTTCCAATGAGCGATAAGACGGATTTGTTACGTGTGAGCTTGGGCGAGGGGCAATTTTCCTCTGTGTGCATTAATGCAAACGATAGTATCTCGGAAAATCTGGCCTGTTTTTCAGGATTTTCTAAATAACTGTGCCTTTTACTTCTAGGTACACTGAAAAGGTTTTTTTATTTATGAAAATTCTTGTACCATGAATAACAGAGCAATTTTTTACTGACTTTCTTTTTATTATTGAGTGGTGGCAAACTGAAAATCACGGAGTTCGAATGCAGATCAGGTCAGGCCTTCATGACTCGTCTTACCTCACTTGACTGTTTCTACTTTTTTAACTTTACAGGTAATGGATTTTTTGAAGTTAAAATTATGAGTTGAGAATAAGCAAATGACAGAAAATTTTATGAAGATGCATAATTATGAGTGAGCTAGAATATGCCGAACACTTTGTTATTGTTCGCATAATTAAATTATTTTGCATGGTTGAGTTCATAAATAGAAGGATACATATTTTTCATTTTATTTTTTCCAATAACCATCCCCAAGAAAGCTTCTAGAATCCAATCATGATTATCAAACGAATATTGACTGCATCGTTCTCTAAAAATTGTATTATTCATTGCCATTATCAAAAGTATCATTGCACTAACAATAAAAAACGACATAAAATTCCAGCATTGCAGCATTGTGGCATTATCAGCTGAAACCTAGTGATATTCTCGTTTCTCCGAGTATAATTAAAAAACCAGTGAAAAATAAATATAAATGTATAAGACAAACCAACTCGCGAAGCGCGACGTTTTACTTATTCACGGCGAGCGTCGGGTCGCCCCGTCTGCCCGCGAAGCGGTGCATTAACAGCCACCAGCAGCAGCAGCAGCAGCAGCAGCAGCAGCTGTCGGGAGTCTCCGTACAGTCTCCTAACCCAGACACATCGATTATACGCCAGTGGTCCGCGGTATGATTTCGAAATACAACAGCATTATCAACCGCAGACGCTTTTTTTATTTTTGGATCATAATGGAAGCTCGAGACTGGACGATTTATCGGTTTTGGTATCACGTATGTAAATGCACTTATCGTCTTTGTGTCAGAGGGGAAAATAAAGCTGGTTTTTTTTATAGTCGCGGCGAGGGGGAGGGGAATTTTGTTAGAGTCGTCTGGGGCGTTCATTAAGGAAGTAATAATGTTTGGATCCGAAATAACTGATATTTGGCAGATTCTGGAAACGGATAGGGGCGCGATGGAGTTTGATCGATTCATCAATTGTGATCTAGTGTTGGATGATCTGCTGGCAGTGTTATCCAGTTTTTAGCGAAATCCTATGTGAAAATGGATCCATTTTTTTTTACAACAGATTGAGACGTTTTGAAAAACGACAGATTGACGCGCTAATTAACATGTTTCAGAGTCACGTTCAAAACTTTGATATTGTTGCACTTTTTGTGTTCAAAGGTGCTATTTTTTATCATAAGCAACAGTATGGAATAAAAAAAAAGTAGTATTTCTACAGGATCAACAAAATTTTTGATTACTCAAAGCCCTAAACTAAAATTTGTAAACATCCCCTGATTTTTCGATTTGTTTTAAAGTTTGATTATGTTTTTAAAGAATGGGGATGATTGGAAAAAAAAATCTGATAATGGAAAAACAAATTTTTTGACACCCATAACGTTTCCTCTAAAACTGAATGTACCAGACCTTCCTTTTTTTGGGTTGATAACGACAAAACTGGATTATTTCAAACATTCATATGCTCATTCGATTGAACATTTTTTTGAATAATTTTTCATGGCGATTATTGATAATCAACATGAATCAACGCCCAAGCATCCTTAAAAAAACTTTTGAATCACAAAAAGAGTACAAAAAAGATTTTGAAATCCTGACAAAACTCAGAAAAGTTACGAAAATTTAATCAATGTACATTTATACAGATATAATAAAAGCATTGCAAATCGCATCAAAAAATGAAAAATTTAAAAAACCGCACCGACAACCGGTCTAAAATTTCGATGCATCATCACTAAAGGCATCTAAAATAAAATATTAGTTTTCTACACCGGCCATCGTTCTGAAATTTCCACACAATATAGATAGTAACTAAATAAGCCTGTATCCCCAATTTCAATGAAATCGAACACCAATCGATTTCATCTCCAACCCCCTAAGATTTGATTACATAAATATAGTTCTTCCATACCATCCTCTGATGAGGTTCAAAATTTTTGTTTGATTACCCCTTTTTGTTCCCCTAACCCACCCCCCCCCATGAAAAGCCCCAAAACAACGCCCCCCCGCCCCGTAATAACAAACCCCCCCGCCCCCCCCCCCCCCCCCCCCCCCTGAAGCAGGAAAAATCCGCTCGTCTAGCCGACCCATCCAGACGCGAGAGCTCGTTGCCCCCCCCCCCAGCATCGATATAACCGGACAGATATATCGAATTACCCACTTTCCGCGTCCTGGTCGTCGTTGTCGTCGTCGTCGTCGTCGCAGCCGCTCATTTAATTTACCCGTAACGACGCGCTGGCCCGATTCTGTCAGCCGGCTGGCTGCGCTTTTAAATATAGGCGCTTTATAATTCGGTTGCATGTGCCGTCGGCGCCGGGCGGCGGCGTCCCGTCGCTGCTCCATGATTCATGCAGACGGCGGATTTTTCATATCCACGCGGTGACGCGTCGCAGACGTCCTTATTGATTTTCCGTTCGGTCGGTCGTTCGGGTCATTCGGATCCGTATGCGCGTTGTGATTGAGAACGGTATAACCGCGGGTATAATTATGAGATCCCGTGTGCATGATTTGTCCGACCCGAGGTTGAGATCGACTGCTCGAGAATGTTTCGAATGATGAATTTATTGATCGAAGAAGCGCGAGTATTGATGGTGGTCGTCTGTTTTTTCTGTTGCAGAGTCGGATACTGGAGGATGCGTCAATCATGTGCAATTCATGGTCACCGAGGCACAACGTAAGCCGATTTTGTTTATATTTCTACGCATGAACAAATATTTACAAGCCATCTGAAACAGTAATGATGATGATAATAATAATAATAATAATAATAATAATAATAATAATGAAAATAATAATGGCATTATTCATTCATTTTAAATTGGTCGACGGAGGTGCCGTGAGGTACTTTTGTAAGTCACTTATAGACTCAAGAGTTTCGCCACTAAAATAACATCACGACTGAATATTTCACGACGATCGCGTCGAAGGATGTAATTTATGCAAAGGCGGGGAAAATCTTGAAATACACGGGCATGGCCAATGTACGGCTCGATTTTCATCCAGCTCTTTGTCCACAAAAACAAACAAAGGTACCAATTACCTTCCAAAAAAAAATCCTCAAAGAACGCAGAGTCTCCCCGAAACTTGAAAAAATTGCCAGCCATTCGTCGAACCACTAACCAACCACTCGCTCCTCCACCGCGGATCTCCAGCAACGACACGGACGAAGAAAATAAAACGAGCCGTAAAGAAAGCGCCGTACCCCGACACGCGTATAAATCGCAAGTAGTACGACCACAGATACGGTCGGCCCGAGGTCCACGCACACCTTCGCTCCCACGCGTGCAGCCGCGCAATATTTATCCGCTCCTCTGCGCGCAGAGTCGCCCGAGGGACGCGTATAAAGCCGCGCTAACTCGCGGTTACGATTATGGGCCGTCGGCCCGGCTAAATTGATTATTCAAGGTGTACGGGGCGTGCGGAAGACTTTGGCTTCATCGTCGAGGAGGTCCTGTTTTTTATCGCCCACCCTTGTCATGCGCGTCAGACCGCGAATATGGGTCTGGTCTCGTGTATATGCGTCTCGTAGTCCGGAAATTGAGCTTTTGGTGCAGAGGATGTGTTAGAGATAAATGTCGCAGGGAAATTGAAGGTTTTTTGGTTTAATTGATGAAGTTGTCAAAAAATTTAGCGGAAATCTCGCGACTCGGTACTAAAAAATGACACTTCTGATTAAAATTTCCCAAGGCAGCATGCGAAATATCAACTCGTCATTTATACATCGTAACAACTAGCATTATACATAGTGGCTCGAGTATGGCAAAAAGTTTTTTAAAAATCTCGTATTTTTTGTTTGAAATTATTTTTGAAAAAGTTTAAAACGTTTGAACGTTGAAGTTTAAAAATGATTTTGAGAATTTTTTTCGTGCTGCTTAAAACCTTTAAATTTTAGCTACATGATTTTTAGTTTCTTGAGTTATTTCCATAATGTTTCGTCGAATTAACGAAGATACTATCACGGAGTAGTGTCCGAATTATCTTGTTCATGGTTGCTAAAGGGTTTTACTTTTTCGTGAGAAACCATTAAGCATTTTTGACAGTTCATTTTGAGCAACTGAAAAGTGACTTTTGTTTTTGAAACTCAACCACAAATATACCCCTCAATCACAGTTATTTCCAGTGTACTTTTTTATTGCTCCATAATTTGAGCGAATAACAATTTTCAAACGATCAAAAACATTTATGAATAAATAAATGTCCATACTTTGTGTGAATATCACTTTCAAACGCATTTCGCGCCAATTTGCTGGCAATAAGTGGCAAATATAGTGTTTATAATCTGGATTATATAATCACTAGCTAAGATACATGAATATAATTTTTAGTTGCAAAAAGCAGTGGACATTTCAATAGGTTAAAAAATAACGTTCTTAAAACTTTTCGTGCTGTTGGAGTAGCAACGGAATATTGCTTTGAAATTTTTGAGAAATACCATTATCAATCATTACATTATTATATTATATTATTATTTGCTGCATTCTGTAATCACTCTAAACTATACAGTGTGCGTTTGTTAAAATAAAAAGTAGTATTCTTCAAATAAGCGTGGAAACCGATTAAAACTGTTAACAAAAAAACAATCTTTCAAACTTCGTGAAATTTACGTGAAACCGTTCCACCATACTGACGTTCCATAAAATAAACAAAATCCGCAGAAGCAAGATATTCTCACTCGGCGGCGAGAATCAGCGACAAAACCTCCTAAAGTCACTAAAAATCGCTCGATCAACCAACTCAGACAACCGCAAATGAAATCCCGCCAAGCCTTCAGCCGTCAATCCATTTCTGCACGGCAGATGTCTCGCCAGACCGGGTAATTATCGATCCGTCGTCGTCCCAAGACGCAATTGCATTCGCCCGAGCGACGCGACTCGAAAAATTCTCCAGTTGCCATGCGATCGGAGTAACCGATTTACTGCCAATTTAACACAGCTAATCGCTTGTGAATTAAACAAAATGAGAACTTGGTCCAGTCTCCAACGAGTCTCTACTAGTTCTTCCAGTCGATAATAACGTAAATTACCAGCTATATCGGTGATAGACTGCAGACGTGGATTATTGAATTTCATCTCGCCCAGGTATGTTCAAAAGCGACACCCAACGTAAGCTTACGTGTACCTATAAATTATACTTCAGCGTACGTTAGGTTGAATTCTCCCCTGGCCGAAAATAGCGGGCGCAGCCCCGTACACGTGTTTTCGCAAATTTTCCGAGCCCCGATGCACCGACCGCAACGGAAAGTTCATCGAAGCTTCTCCCTCGTTCGCGGAGACAAAAAAAGCGAAGCCCGAGATGTATAGCGACGCCGACGGGAGCTCATGCATTTTTAGAATACCCGCTGAATAATTCACGCGGCGTCTGTCGTGGATTAGTAATGTGACCCAATGCCGCGAGTTTCGACACCAAAGGGGCGGGGGGTTTTCCGATAAACTTGAAAAAGAGATGTACACGGGCACCTCTCGCTCGATCGTCCGGACTCTGGTGGTTGCTTTTTAAGCCTAGAGGGCTCCGATCGATTCTAAACTGTGCACTTTTTTTAATGCGGCTAACTGAAAGGAACACGGGTACCCCCCCCCCCCCCTGCCCCTCCCCAAGACCAAGAGAAGTTGATGGTTTGTTAACTGGAAGTTTGAGCAAACTTTACGAGGAAAATAATTATTTGGCTGAATCTTTTGAAAGTCGAACAAATGCACGGCTTATATACCAACCCCAACAAAATTTTTTTATGAACGAAACACGATGTTCCGGTTGCGTTAATGAAGAAATCACAGTCGGCCTCTTCAGGTACCACAAGTTGAGTTATTAGAACCAGCACACGTTGACACATCGACCTTTTAGCTCGACCTAAGTAAACAATTCGTTTGAAATTTGTAAACGTTGTTGGGGTTGAAATATAATAAAAAGAGTTTTATGTTGGATAAACGCTGTATATTGACAAAATGTCAATAGATGTTCATGTTAATGATCGAACTTGAAACACTTGGATAGGGCTAAGGATTTTTCACTGTTACAGTAAAAACGTGTTTTTTACATATCAAATTTGATCCTATGTGCATTCATTTGAGTTTACAGACCTCTATTCGCATCATTTGAATGTAGTTTGAAAGTTATACGTTAGTACTGATAAATGCTAGTCATAGACAGAAATACTGCTGGAAAACTTCAATTTCCATGTAAGAGTAGGACGAATGTAACAAGGAATCCCTATCAAAAGTTTCAACGCTGGATCATCATTGAATCCAAAACTATTCAAAGTCATTCATTTTCGAAAATTTCTCCAGAAATCGTACACAAAAATTCTCTTCCCATTTCAACGCTCTCGGTTTCAGCCTCCCCCATCCATACCCAAATCCATCACCTCGGCAAAACGCGCACGAAAACGAACGCCGAGAAAACACCCATACGCACTCGCCCAAACGCCCGCACCCAAGCAACACGGAGAACCTCCGGGGCGCGCGAAAATGACAAACCGCCCCGCAAAGCCCGACCGAAGGGCAATTACAGAGCTCCCATTTTTAATCGGCTAATGAGCCGCATTACTCTCCCTTAGAGCCCCCGCCCCGAGCCCTCCGCGCGGCGCCGGATAATCCCGCGGAAGAGGCGATAAATCCAAGACGCAGCACGGGGGCTTCCCCCCGACGACGACGGAAGCGTAATTCAATCGTAATTGGCTAATCCTTAACCTTGGCCGCTCCCCCCCGCCCAGGTATTTAGGGCCCCGAGGACAGGGAGGGCGCGTCCCGGGCGAAAAATGACTCCATTACGCGGGACGCCGGCAACAAGTTTCCGCGTCCCTGCTCGCGGTGCTAACCGCTCGGCGCCCGGGAGCAGGGGGGGGGGGGGGGCATGCAGTCGCGCACAACAGGGGCGATCCGTATCCGGACTTCCTGCGGGGCTGCTGCCGCTCCGGGCTCTCGTTTGTCCGCCGGGGCGGGATTTATCGGGCCGTGGGGCGCGCTAACGCGGACGGAGCTCTTTCGCTGCCGTGGGTCCGGGGGCGGCGGGCGGGGAGGGGTTCGTTGCGCCGAGCGCGTCGGCCGATGTTCCCGGAGAAGTTGTTGCTGGGTCGAGGGTGGTTCGATCGATCGATCATCATCGTTCGTTTGTGTTGCGTGTCTTTTTTTTTCGAGTCGTTTGCCGTAGCGTGAGGACCAGGGAGTTTTCGGTGTTTACGATTTTGACGGATCCTTCAAAGTTTGTCGAAGCGCACTTTGAGCTGCCGGATGGAGTTTTGGAAAGTGGACTGTCGAACGAATTGTTGCGAACGAATTCAATTCTATGAATTCGAAAAAATCACGTTTCTGAGAAAAGTAGAAAGGTATATCGGGAAGTTTCAGCTGATTCAATTTGAGAAGTAAAAAAAATTGTGTTCTTACGTGGTGCCGATGAGTTTATCTTGGAACGTCATTTTGCCTTGTGAATTTCTATCAACTGATAACGTATAAACTGTGATTTTACATCGACTCATAATCAAAGTGCAGAATCGAAAAGATGTTTCAAGTTTTTTCCGCTGCAATGAATAATCTCCCATGAAAAATCGTGAAAAAAAAACACTCATTTTTCTTCACAACAGCATCATTTCATGGAAAAATTGTAAAAAACAATGTTACGACGCCACCCTCAAAAATGTTATCCAGCAGTCACAATACAGTTAAAAGATCCATCCAAATCATAACGACTGTTGCTTACATCACGTGGATTGTCGGTTTGGTTGTAATTTTTTTTCATTAGTATTTATCTTTGGTCACGCCTCTTCGTTCATTTACTTATTTACAGAGATCAGCTTAAGATACGATTCGTTTACGGCGTTGGGTGTACTTTTTTTGGGTTTTCCCTCAATAACCAATTGTCATGATCCATCACTTGTAAACCTACATCTTGAACAATGCAATCGAATGAAAAAAACGACGAGCTGATCTCATCATTAGAAATGATATCTGAATAAAAATCAAGGTACGACACCACAAACTAGTCAAGTGCAGATTCCAAGAGCCGCATCACCGATGCCGCTGCCGTCGGCAGCAGTTCAGCGTACGAGTGTACACACGTAGAGACGCTAGACAGTGCAGCTCGGGGTGCGCGGGTGTAGAGCTAGAGCTCATAAATAATCGAAGCGCAGCCGTGCGGGGTGTTCGCGTTTTTCGCATGAAACATTGATCGCCGGTACTACCGCTTGAGAGCGAGTGTACATGTATACGCAGCCCCGAGGCGATTTGTTGAGGGGGCGGTTCAAGGTGCGGATGATCGTTTGCTCGAGTACTGATGCGTATTTTCTTTTTTTCCTTTTTTTTTTCTTTTTCAATCAGCCAATTTATCCGAGAGCTGACTACAGGGGATCGATGTGTGTGATGTAAATTAGTGTATCGTGGACCAATATTTGGGGAATCGGATTGCCGAGAGCGTGTAAGCCTAGATGAGAAGGGAATGGCGAAGGGTTGCATGGTTTTCCATGTTTATTGTGCACTATTTTACGTGATACACGAACATTTGATACTATTATTATTTCAATTGTTTAACATCCAAGCGTTCGTGCAATGGATTATCTACTGTATGGATTATTTATTCATCAATATGATAAAATCCGAGTGAATAGGTCAACATATATGGAATAAATATTAACTCACATCAGAACATTTTTAATGCGTTGCTACAGTGATTAATAACATTATGGGTAATTTTTTATTCACCCATTTATGTACCTGTATTATTGTAATATTTATTAACTCAGCACACACAAGCTCGTGTTATAAATAATTCATAACAAAATCATGAATGAATAATAATTGATTAAAAATTTAATGAAATTATAAATAATTTATAAAATTTCATGAAATATGCTTGCAGTGTTAAACATATTTTCCATGACTGAGAATAATTTCCCTGATAAACAATACCATCGCCGTACTAGTCCACTTTTCCGAGTAAGGTCGCCGTTATCTCGATCTCGATCGTGCGTGTGATAAATAAAACTCTGTTTTAACGAAAGCATCGGAAGCACTCGAGGGGGTAATGCTCCGATCCAACCTAGTTTTACGATAATTGACTGTTGCTCACATGATAAATTCATAACTAATTACACTTCCGTTTAAGTTTCATCAACCATTACTGATGGCTAAATAAATTAATGCGTTGATAAATTACATCTGAACGTTCAAACATTAAATATCGTTTGTTAATTTATTTATTCAGACTTTATTAATGTATTTTTAAAATCACATAATTTTGAATTCACACTCCAACAATCAGATGTTAACATTGATGAATTTCCGTTTAACATATATTTATATTTTTACATATTGAGAAAATTTCGGATCGCATGATATTGAGTCAGTAAATTTCGCGTCGAGCTTTTATAATCTATTATTAACCCCTTCACAGCCCTTGCAGCTGCTCATCGCTAATTCATCATTCTTTCATCGCAAGCTCATTTCCCCGTAAAACCCTACACTGGATGACTATTTTACTGAGAATCGCTTTCAATCGACATCAGGAAGTGGCATGCATCCTTTTATATACATAGAAAAACAGTGTACTATAAGATCTTTTGAATTATATGATTTGGTAAGAGAAAGTTGTAAATATGAATAAGTGATTCACGGTTGATCCAATAATTTGGAAGCAAAGATTTAAATAATACAAAAAAATTTTTCATCTCTTATTTTACTACTCTAATAGTACACAACGTTTTAAAATCGTTCAAAAAAAGCTCTTTTCACAAATGTAAAATGATTCAAAAATTATTTGTAATGATGTTGTTATAAAGTTGTAAGAACGGTTCAAAAACGTCGAATATGTCAACTACTTTGTATATCTAAAAATCACTTTTAGATCCTTTAGACATTAAGTAGCATGAAACAAGTGCAATTTCGGTGTTATCGCCTAAATGACATTTTTAGTGTGTGACCGAACTATTTTGTATTTGCCTTTTATATAAAATAATATCAATGCCCTGGACGAAAACTATTCCCTGATTCGAATTCCAGACGAAAACTATTCCCTCTTTTTCATCCCGGACGAAATCTATCACTCTTTTTTCAGATCCGGGCGAAAACAATTACCTTCCGCTAAGCTCGGTCAAATACTGTAGCATGGTTCGCGATGGACTTACAATAGTAACATAGTTCTTATGGAAATCATAAAAATGTAATCATAATAATTATAGTAAAATAATTTCACATTATGGAAAAACATGGTTTTCCACTTTACTTAATGCTCGAGCCTTCGAATTTTCGACTATTATTGAATTTTACATCGATTCTCGATGCTATACTGGAACTCCGCTAGTATCGAAAGACGGTAGTATCGTACGGTCACTCCTATGTTACAGTACACCTATAAAAATAGAGCACGATAAGTATATATAGATATACTTCGTAAGAACTGCAAGCTAACAATTCAGACGTTTAAGAATGCTTTTCAAACTTTATCAGAACACATTTTAAAATTATTTTAAGATTTTCAAAACAAGGATTTTTTAAATGTTTAATAGCGTGCTGTTAGGTACGTGTTTCACTAATAGTAGGGTCATCTGGCCTCAAACTGTGCTATTAATCAAAATCATACTTCTAATCAATTTAATGTTCATCAGAATAAAGAAACACTTGATAATTTTAGTAAACTTACAATTAATCATTCAAGTACCACGATAAAAAAAGGTCAAGCTTTCCAAATGTACTTCAAATAAAGCCGACTAGCACCAGCGGTGTTTCAGCAAAAAATAATCAGGTTGACTCCGGAATTGCGTTAGAAATTTAGGTCACGGTGTTTTATAGCTGACATGAGAAAATTACCCCGGCAAAAGTATTGAATTAATTATTTCCCTCTATTATATTATATCACAACCTATCTCGAGGACCTTAGAGTAAAAATAAATTGATTGTATGAATAAGTGATCAGGGTATAAAGCGATTCTTCGAGAGACCATAGTCCCTGTATGTAATCATAAATAAGATTCAGGAAACATCAAGCAACATTTAGAGCGTGTATTCAGCTATTTTATCCAATTGCGTACGAGGAAAAAAAAATTTTCCATATGATTCTAAAGCGTGACAAATTATCGATTTTATCTATACCTATTTAGACTTACGATTAGACGTCAACGGAGAATCGCGCAGTGATGTTCACACTCTCGGCAGAAAAAAATTATTTCTCTTTATGTTCTTTAACTTCGTCCTCACTTTGGAGATTTGAAACGAATATTTCGGGAACGGATGGATAGAAGATCAGTCATTTCGTAGGAATTTCTGATATGATTTACGAAAACGACCTTCAAGACAACGAATTTATCGTCAAATTTTTAACATAAACTCGTTGTCGGTTTAATGTATAAAACTGCTATCTTGCTATTCAAGGTAAAAACCCGCTATCTCGGTGTTAAAGATAAGAACCCTTTATCTCACTACCCAAGGCAAATATCCGAAATTCTACTACTAATAGCAATAACCTGTTATCTCACTATTGACAGAAAAAGACGTTTGTCTAGCAATGGACGGCAATGGCTGCTATCTCACTTTTAGCAAGAGCTCATTATCTTATTATGTTAAGCAAGAACCCGCTATCTCATTATCTGAAGCAGAAACCCGTTGTGTAAGCATAAAATGAATGTAAGCGTTTTTTTGTAAGACCACATTGCATTTACAGCACTATACTTAAAAGTATTGTAGTTAATTTGTTTATAGTGCATAAGTTTATAAAAAAATCATATTAATTTTAAGTACAGCGCTTTAAATACATAATTATATTGAAAAAACTTTAAATGCTCATGTAGCAAGTTATTGCCTTTGATACCGAGATAGTGGGTTATCGTCTTAAGTAATACTTGAGATATATCAGCTTTCCTCATCATAGATAGCGAGATAGTGTCGCCTTGCTTTTCGTAGTGTGAGGGAAAGTTTTTTCTTTAATAGTAAAATAAAGGGTTCCTTCCTTTAACACATGAACAGACGCTTATTGCATGAACGGGATGTAGTGCTAAATGGTTCCGACAGGAATCTTCCTCATCGATAAAGTATGGTTTTTGAGTCGTACTAATTTAGTTTTAAAAAATATCAAAAACACAAATAAAGAGGCTCCAGATCAAAGCATAAATTGACATTTGGCGAGGTTTAGCAAATATATTTCAACGGGAACCTGAAAAGCTTTTAGTCCGAGAGTAATCCATCCTGATGCGGTGGAACATGACATTTCGGACAAAAACTTTCATGTCGTCGTTAAAATGTTCGCTCAGAACTTTATCAGTCACTAGATTGATTCTTTATATAATTCTTTTACATTTTCGTTTTGCAATGTTCATTTAGATTACAGTTATATAAATTACAAATGATCTTTTTATCGATGCAGCCGAATTCTGTTTAAAAATTTAAATCTTCGATACCGTAAAACGACTCCATTACACTGACACTTCGTCGGTAGAGCCAGCTCTTACCTGCATTTTGACATGCTTGCGTTTATTCTGAAACCATAGAGACATTGTTGTGAAATCAGTGATCGCGTACTATTCTCAAAAGTGTAGGTCATCTTTGTGTATTCTATTTGTGCAGATCATAAGTTCTATCAAGACTTATGTATCCTACAGAACATAAAAGAGACTTGAAAATTAAAAATATCCTAATCTGCACTAATCAACTACACAACGAAGACATTGGAGAAAATTCAATTCGAACAAAATACACCCAGCCAAATCATCTCAGCCGACCTGTCAATTAACAAAAGCCAATCATCTTTATTTTCCAGGGCGACATATTCGGCGGCCTAAACAGCGTCCAGGACAACCTGTTGTCGAGGGCCGAGGCACTGGCCGCGGATCTGGGCAAGCACAACGGCGGCAATCCAATGCCCCTCAAGCACGATCCCGTCTCGGTATACCACCATGGCGCCCACATGCCCAGTCCCCATCCAAACAACCGGCCACATCACCAGGTACAGACACACCTATTTGTGAGTGCAACGCTTTTTTTCTACCCCCTTATATCACCCCCTCCCCTGAATCGATACGCGAGGGCTCGAGTCCAGTCGTATAATTTACCCGATGCATCGAAAAAACCCACCGCACGGATTCCATCTAATTTTCCGCGAGTGCTCGATTCCGCTCGCGCGCGCAATAGCTGCTGCTGCCGCCGCTCATGCGTGAGCGCTTTGTCAACGTCACTTCGCCTTAGCCGGGACAAATTGGAGGAAATAGAAGTGCGCCTCCCTCCTCCCGTTCGCCTTCATTTATCAATTGCCGCTGTTCGAAAACAATGACTACATGGATATTCCATCTCCGCGCCGAGGTCGATATGTGGGTCGACACGGCAATTTTATTGTACAGGGTCCACGCGGGGAGATACGCACGTTCGTATGGTCGAAAGAAACGCGTCGAGCGCGGAGAAAGTGCAGCGCACAATTCCAACCAGCGACGATGAATATTCATAAATGGAGCTGCCCTCGGCGTTGGCGATCCGGTTCCACCCATCGATTACTATCGACAGCCGCGGCAGCAAACAACCCTCGACTCCAGCGCCTATGGTATACGAACGAACGAACGCAGACCTCCGATTTCCACAGGGCCAATGTCGGCCGTGGGTATAATTATGGCTCCATGAGCGCAAGCCTTTGCCGCGTTAATAGAATACACCATGACAATCCGATACAAACGCCTCGTAAAATTGATTTCCCCCCGGCAGTCGACGCTCGATCGGCGATCCATCATAATCATCATCGTTGAAACTCATACGCGCTACTTCGACCGATGACCAAGAACGACATGTAAGTTACGATGAACATGCTCGAATACCTTGTCCGTAACTGCGTCATCGACAAGTGTATACGTTTGACGTATGCGGCACGTTTGCCTGTCATGCGTGCGCGTATACAACGTACGTGACGTACGGGTATCGACCCCCCCCCCCCCCCCACGGGGGGGGGGAAAAAGAGGGAAAAAGAAACGAGGTCGATAATATATTGTATCGCGGCCGGGGTGTATAGCACGCGTAAACGCCATACGGGGTATAATATAGTGCGCCAGGAGAAGCGAATGCACTGCACCGGGGGACACCCACACCTTGTGGTGTTCGACGTGTAACGGACTTTTGTTTTCGCGTTCGCTGTTTTTCAGGGGGGTGGGGGTTGCCGGCTTGGGCCGGTTGTTCGTTTCGTTTCGAACGGTAAAAAATTAGGTTGATTGCTAAAAGTCCTTATAATTAGTTTACTTTTCTCGGAGTTGATTATAATTTGTAGCGGATCCAACTAATAATTTGGTTAGCGCAACGATTAAAATGCTAAACAACTCAAACTTTTTTTTTGGTTCCACCGACTAATTTTTTTTACATGCATCTATTACCGGCAAAACCCGAAATGCCTAAAATTTCAGGCAATAACCGAACTTCCTGAACAATTTTAAGCATTTATAGTTTTGCCTGAACATGTTTAGGTAAAACCCAACAAGCCTAGGCAAAACTCAAAATGCCTCGCTGAGGTGGGCAAATTATAAATTTTCATAATGACGATGAGAAAAATAATACTTTTTTCATCCAATAATTTATCATAGAATACAATTAATATCTAAATTAAGTTTACATCTATGATTCATCAAATCGTCATTAAAGTTGCCAAGATATTTATTATGACATGCTAAACTATTATGGCACTTAGAATTACATAAAATTTTATTTTTTTGCATAAACATTCACTTGCAGAACACGATTTTCAGCAAATACATTTAAAAAATCCTCGACCAGTGGTATTTGACTGATTGGTAGCAACTGTTCTCAAAGACATTGTTTCTGCCAGCGGTACTTACATATTCTTGATTCAAAAAAATACGCTTACATTTATCAAATTACGACCTAAAAAAAAATTTTTCATAGTGAGGATGGAAATTTATCCTAGTAATTGTAATAATTATTGCTAATTATAAATTATTGCGTGCAATACAATTTATTTAATACTCCTGACTTTGTCCCAATTTTGTAAAATCCGTCATCATTAATTTACACATAACTTATATGTATCTAATACATAACTTCCTCAATAAAATGAGTTTTTAAATTTATAATTTGCCTACCTCAGTCAGGCATTTCGAGTTTTGCCTAGGCATTTCGGGTTTTACCGGTAACATATACAATTAAGTAAGTAAGATTTCCAAAATACAAATTCAACAAATCTTTTGCAAAAAATATTCTTGTGTTCGTATTAAGTTTTTTTACGGGTAAATATTGCACCTTATTGAACAGGCAATATTGATAATAGCTATATGTAATAATACAAACCTTGTACATCAACTTCTGTCAACTTACGTACATTGTAAAAAAAAAACCCCACTACTTTTCCCCATGTACACATCTAATACGGCTACAAGAACTCATAAACGAAAAAAAAAAGGGTAATAAAAACAACAGTCGCACGCCTCATCTGTTCATCAAAGCCGCTCGCACCCAGAGTTCACCCTTTCTTCCCCCTCCCCCTTGCACGGCACCACCTACATATCCGCGGTCGACCCCAACGCCCATGCACGCGTGCGTCGTCATCGAGAGCCGAGGGTTACAGATGGCAAAGGTCGCGAATTCAATAAAAGACCCGACGGGAGAAACGACACGCGTGTGTAACGAGCGGGGAGGCTGCACTGCTCTCGCACGACACGGCCGACAGGATAAATGATGAAATATTACCGGGGGCCGTTCCCCCTTCTCGTTCATTTTCCACCTTGACGCAGCGTTAAACGGGATGCGAGTTTTTCCTGCATGTATGAGTGTGTATACTATGTATTGCTGTCATTTGTTTTTGCCTCTCATTTGATGCCCTGTATACGAACTAAAACTCCTGCAGTTAAGGCTTGTACATATAATCTTGTCAGATCGTTCTCCGTGAGTGCTGGACATTTATTTTCCGTAATTACCTCATAATATAATTTATTAAACAAGCGCTTCCGGTTCATTGAGTCAAACATGAAGCTCAGCATTGGTAAAGGTGGGTTTATCTATTGATACTAGTATTAATTTTGTCGTGGTTCTCTTGATACTCGAATAATCAATTTGAAATATAGTTCGGTATGTCATTTAGTATATATATCTTCCCAGTGACATTTTCGTATCTTTACATTACAACAGCACGTATATAGCAATAATCTAACATTTCTTGATTAAAATATATTTATTACACTTTATGTTTCATGGCGTCTTTAGCTATAGCTAAGTTGAGACAAATTTTCACGGTTTTCGGTATCGAACACGTTAATAATTTCAAGTAAGATGCAATGCTCTCGACGTCCGGCACTTTCAACAATTTTTCCATTCATCCATGGTTTTCAGAGAATTCGTTGGGTTGATTAAAATTGGTTTGAAGATATTCATACATGTTCAAAAGTGGAAACGGTCAGAACCATCCAAATCAACTGTGATAACACAACTTTCGGCAGAGACAACCTTAAGAATCTCACGAAAACCTGAAAACCATTTATTCCAGAGATCAAAGAAAATCCCATCATCACTGCCACCCCAACAACCACGAGCCGATCCCGCCCGCTCGAAAATTCAGAATGATCGCGCCACTCGATAAACATTTGTGCGCTGCCGCTATAATTGCATAAATAAAATCAAGCTCAAATTTGCTCAGCGCAGCCTCCCCCCGTCCGCATCTATTTTCTCATTAATTCCTTATTCCCCGTCCCCCTCGGCTCTACAGCATACACGCACACGCGCGCGTCTAAGGTCGCTCCAAGCTAACTTTCACTCCGGGGAATCGACAACCCTCCTGCGCGACACACCACTGCTGTACGCTGTACAGCCAAAACACATAAAAGGGGTGGGTTGAGCAGGGGGAGCCCGGCGCCACTTTATGCGCCGAATATGTCGATGCTCGTGAGCACGCTACTTCCTAGGTATGATAAGTATCTCGCCCGCGCACGTACGTACTGAACTCGATGATCATATGTTATCGGTCCGACACCTTGTCCGTTCGGCGCGTCTTCCTCTTCAGGGCGGTGATGGAAGATAAGACCGGGGACTGAGGATTTCTTTTCAATTTCCATCGGATGGCGTTGCAGCGTTTCTTTTACGTTTCAATGGATGTAATTAGTTCATTTGGTACCATTTGTTGAGTGTTTCAAGGGATGGTTTTTTTTTATTTGACTTATTTTCTGGGTTACAAATCAGAGCCGAAAGCATACATCGAGGAATATTAAGCAGTGGGTCAGCGTTTTTCAGAACCTTTAGTTTCAATAACTTATTGAAGTGAATGGATTTACTACTTCATATTATTGTATCAGTTAATCTACACGGCATTTTTGTGCTTTATCTATTTTCTGTTTTCATTTGCATGAATACCATGGACGAAGTTGTCAAACGGAGGTCAAGACACGAATAAAAATTCGTTGTTTTCTCATGTGTTTTTGTCTACAACCAAAGGCATAGTATCATCATCATCATCATCATCATCATCATCATCATCATCATCATCATCATCATCATCATCATCATCATCATCATCATAATCATCATTATCATCATCATCTTTACTATAATCATCACCATCATGATCATCATTATCAGCATCTTCAGTCTCATCATGACCTAAATCATCATAATAATCATCATTATCATTATGATAATTTTTACCATCATATCGATTAATATTATTCCCATCATCATTATCAAGATCATTATCATGATTATCAGATTACAGTTATTAGCATCATGATTATCATCAACAACGTTAATATCATCATTTTGATCATCATAATTATCATCATATAAACTTCATCATCATCATAATCATCATCATTGTCATTATTACATTATGTTTGCAGTTAACATTCTATCCAGTATTATTTTCAATTCATTAAAAAAAACAAAATTAGAATCTGTTTAGGAAGTAGGCAACAAATAATCCAGCAATCACTAATACGTGAATATTATAACTTTTTAATGCAAAAATGGAAAAATATTAGCTGTTTGTCTCATTATACACGATTTATCTAATGTTGATCATAATAGCTTCCGTCCGCGAGCTAAAAACATCCCCTAAGGTTCTCCTTGATAGTTTTTTCTGCGCTGCTGGATTGTATACTGTTCATGTACCTTGACATTGAACGTTATCAGATAGGCCCCACTCCGAACCGTTGAAAAACAAAAGAAGACCCAAACACCATACGAAACCCCGGTAAAGTACATGTTCATAAAAGTGCACGTGCGTTGTATACGTGGCAAAAGCGGCTCACTATACTTATAAACGCAGGTGCGCCAGCTGTTACAGCAACGCTGCGCCGCCGTAGTTTATAGTACACAAGTATAGTTGTTGGGCAAGAAGGGGTCAGGGGTAAAAAGAAGATATAGCAAGAGAGAGAGAGAGAGAAAGAACGCTATAGGGGAGCTCATAAATAATTTGCGAGGGCTTTTCTGTTGAGAGGCCTAGCAAGGGGTGGGTGGCCGGGGTGCACGTGTCACGTAATTACATTGCCTGCTGTCTCTCTCGCTTGTCAGACACTGCTGCTACTGCTGCTGCTGTCACTGCTACCGCAAACTGCCGGAAAACTGTCGCCTCTTCGTTTTTTGCTTCGTCTTGCGCTTGGGTTTTGTTTTCGCTGGAGGTGGGTCGTGTATTACTTGTTCAGTTAATCATTACCTAGCATTGAATTTTTCACAAAAACCGCCGCGGCTGCAGCGCAGTGCAGCCCAAAACGTGTTTGCAAATGAAGATATATTATCCGTTTATTTTTATGGACCTTCAAAAACAGCTCAATTGATATTGCAACTAATTTACTGAACAAACGATAATCATTAAAATTTTCCGTTTTAACATTTTCAATTTTTCTAAACTCCACGGCGTACCGTACATAAAACTATAACCACATAAGTACTACAAGGTCCAAAAAAAGTAGTTCGCTCTTCGCTCGATTAAAAATCCAGTACACATGCACCATGCTGTGGAATTGAAAAGTAATTCGTCACATGAGGCTTGTCTTTTGGATTTTGACACACTCACTGGGTGTCGAGAACATCGGCATCGAGCTAAGTAACAATTGAAGCAATCGAGCCCCGCTTATTACACGCGCGGTAAATTTACCCGAACCCATCCCACCTGTCGGAGGCTGAGAAACTCAAAATACTCGCGTTGTAGGTCCGTGCGAGACTCGAGCTAGGGGTAAAAGTGGGTATTATTGCGGTTTTTTTTTTTAAAGGTTAGCTTTAAAGGTCTACAGTAGAAAAACAGTTTGTCTAATCACTGTAACACTTTTTTAAAATCAAAGTCTGGTCTAAAAACTACTGAAATTAATTTTTATAAAGGTGTCAACTCCTGATTATTTATTTAAAAATAGGTTTGAAAGTTGAATTTCGGATGCTGGTATTTTTAGGGGTGTGTGCGTATTATTGTGCTGTTATTATTGCGGGCCGTTTCAATGCTAAATCAAATGGAAATCCACAATTATACCAACACCGTGGGATAGGTTATGTGTGCACCAGTTATTGCGGTGTGATACTTTGTCATTCAAAAGTAAGGATTTTAATGCTGTTTTGAGATTGAAATACTGATTAATTATGTACTTTATAATATAATTTAATGATTGAAAGTATTTATTTACTATAACTAATCACTTGAATTAAAATATAGGCATTATTTGAGAGTTCTGCAATAATTGGTACAACACAACAATACCCTCACTTACCCCTAGGTGATTTTATTTCAAATATCGCCCGTCTCTTGCGGCTGAAACGGAGCTTGTCTGGTCCATCGATTTCCTGTCCAAGCGCAGCTTGTCCATCTAATTTGATTACGTCTCGAGAATGTAAAGTTTTGCATCGCGTGAAATAAATCGAGGGGAAAACAGATAATTAAAATTCTATTGGCAGCTGAGGAGCCGCTCTTCCTACACAGAGTCGCTTTAAGGGCATCGTTCGCTGTTAACGAGTTCCGCTCTGTTGTTTTTGATTGAGAGAGCCTGATGTGGTGGAGCCAATTCCAAGTGTACGGTATGACACAGAAATCTTTTTTTCGCGTGAGGCTAGCTCGTCGAGAAAAATGAGGCTGATGGGTTCGTGTACAGTTTACTTTGTAAGTATGTGCTTATAGTTGATGAGAGAGGTCGTCAAAAATTTAATAAACGCTCTTTTGTATTTCGAAAGACGTCTGTGTTGTTGTTATTATTATTATTTGTGTACGATCAATAGTCGAATAAAAGTCGTTTGTTGATTAGAAGTTTCGTTATTTATTCCCGACTAGGGCACTCCGCCCACCAATCCCCTAAATTTCATCAAACAATAAATTATTTTCAAAATTTTTATTGAAAAAAATCGAATCATTCGTTTTTTTATAACACAGATTTTTTCTTAAAACAACGTATGCGTTTCACTGTTTGCAAGACGTTGACTTAGTCTCAAGAATAATTATTTTCATAACCCGCGAGCGCCGTTTGAATGAAAATTACGTGATCTCAACTCTAACCAATCACATCACGAATAAAGGGCTTCATTCGAAATTATTCTCCTTTTTAAGATAGGATAATCCGTTGAGTAATTAGGTATAATAACGGCACACAAATATTTAAAAGATTTTAATTCCAAATTGAATGAGCATCAGATAATATATACGTGTACACGTGATCTGAGTATGGAGATACAGCTATGGATCAGTTTTGTTAAAACATTATTAGTAGAGAGAAGCCATTATGAAATAATACATGAATAGAACAATAATGATTTTTAGTGAAAATTTTATGAGTACATGCGTATTTTTTGTGATTTTCCGTCAAAATAAAAAAACATTCAAATCAATAAAACCTTAAAATATGCTGATCACTCTCCATGTCTAGACAAGGTCCTAAACTTCTTGCAAATTCGATGGTAATATGAATTCATATGTCCTATGACGTAATTCATCCCATCTCCAAACGTAGGTACGGTATATCTTCGTCAATTTTTATTTATTAGATAAAAGAAAAAATACTTGTCCAATATCGGTTAACAACCTACCGGGCGAAATTAATAAATAACTATGCGTTATCTTCTCTATTATCAAGAAACTTGGCTGGAAATTCCCTGAACCTTTTTTTTTGGTCAAAGTATTTTGTTAAGAGTATTCCATCACTTATGCAATCTAATAAAATCAATTTTTTTTTGTAATTTACTTGAAATAGGTAAACCTTTATGGTTTGATTGAGGAAATATCATGTGCATTGATGGATCTACACAAAAAATTCAAGCTAAATGTATTTTCAAGTATTACGGTCATAAGAGACTCCACGAACGAACTTTAAATATATGTAATGTAACTAATCGATGACACTCAATAATTGCAAATAGTTCCCATATAATATTTATCATAACATGTCAAATGATCAATCGACAAATCTAAAGAGACACCCGTTCGTCCTGTGTTTCAGATGAGCCATCCGGGAATGGAATCCCTGGACATGCTGGACCCAGCCAACTCAATGACAACCCTTACGCCGATGTCAGAGGGTGCCACAGTCGGTGGCGGTGGTGGTGCCACAACTAACAATCCCGGACACCATGGTGGCATTCACGGACCAAGCATGTACGGTGCCATGAACGGCATGATGGGCCATCATCACCACCATCACCACCACCACGGACAGATCGGTGGCAGCGCACCACACCCGCACCATCATCCTGCAATGGCAGCGGCGGCAGCCGCGGCAGCGGCAGCTGGACTACATCCTGACGCAGACACAGACCCACGTGAGCTGGAAGCCTTTGCCGAGCGGTTTAAGCAACGGCGAATCAAACTCGGCGTTACACAGGCTGATGTTGGCAAGGCTCTGGCTAACCTCAAACTGCCGGGAGTAGGCGCACTCTCCCAGTCGACGATATGCCGCTTCGAATCGCTGACCCTGTCGCACAACAACATGATTGCCCTGAAGCCAATCCTGCAAGCCTGGCTCGAGGAGGCCGAGGCTCAGGCGAAGAACAAGCGCCGGGATCCTGACGCACCCTCTGTCTTACCGGCCGGGGAGAAGAAGCGCAAGCGCACGAGCATTGCCGCGCCGGAGAAGAGGTCGCTCGAGGCGTACTTTGCGGTGCAGCCAAGGCCGTCGGGCGAGAAGATCGCGGCCATCGCCGAGAAGCTCGATTTGAAAAAGAACGTTGTGAGGGTGTGGTTTTGCAACCAGCGCCAAAAACAGAAGCGCATGAAATTCGCCGCCCAACATTGACCCGAGGCCGGCTTGTGACAGCAGAACTGACTGTACCAGCCGCCGAATCTCGAACCCAAGCCTGAGCCTCTTAGCGAGTACCAGGGCTGGCCCTGAATGAATTGTCGCTGAGCCCCAGGACTGGCCTTGTGCCGGGAATCGTCTATTCGCGTGCTCCGATGCTCGTGATTGTCGCCGGATGGATTGGTCTCGTTCGAGAGGATTGCACACCTCCAGGAAAACAAGTCATTTCGATGGATCATAACAATAAAAGTCCTTCTCTCGAACTACCCTTGATTTAACTTTTAAGTGATGCTACAAATCTACTTCAGTGTAAAACTTCAAGTGTATCATCCGTTCGAACACTAAAATAGGAGTATATGAACCATGCACGCGAAAAACAGACGATCTCCCTATAAAATCTCCGCAGGCTCGGTTTCAGCGGCACATACAGGGTTTCGAACCGTCGGCGGAACCATACGAAGTTTATCTCTGTCACAAGCTGACGCATAGCAGCGTACGTGTGTCTGTGTGCATGTATGAGTGCATTTCCGATCGCTCGGGTGGCGCTCGTCATCTTTGCTTGTTTTTCCGTCATGCGTGAGTTACAATTTACATATATTCCCACTTATGAAAATTGGCTCGTTGAACCTAAGATCAGCTGAGGACAAGACTATGAGCGACAACTTTTGACAAGACATACTAGACCAAGTAAAATGACAAAACAAGAAGGTTATCCTAATAACTTGCCAAAATCTTGATATTGTTCTACAAAAATTTGTAAGATGGTACAATAAGTCGATCTTTTGAAAACTACTTTCTTTAAACTTCTCGTCTTGTCTTATGTCACTTACTTGAATTCTAATCGCTGGTAGTGCTATTAGTGAATCACGGTGTCTTTATGAATTAACCACGTTGACACCGATTTAATGACAAAGCGATTTCTGGAAGTATCGACGTTATTAGTAACGAGCTTTTGTTATCTAGCTTTTGTCACGGCAGAGTCACAGCTCTTAATGCGAAATCTGGTATGGACTCTTCACGGTCAGTCTCGCGGCTTTGTCATTACAAAACAACTATGGATTTACCGTACACACGTTGCATCTTTAGTTGCAAACCACAAAATTAAAATGTTTGTGATTATTTATAGCATTAAAACACAATAACAACGATAACCACAAAGTAACAGTGCAACTATCACACCAACCACCACTGATTAACGTTATGACCACTTGTTTTGTGGATATGACTATTTTTTGTAATAAATTAGTTGAAGAATTCCAGTTTTTCAATTTACGAATTAAGACACAGCGTGTGTACTTATGGGAGTAATAGATTATGTCCCGATTTTACGTATTATGACATGAATCTTAAGGTCAAATATCGGAATTGTCATTTGTTATTATAAGCAAGGGAATATCATTGTCGTGTCTCAACGACATGCTTGAGACCTAATCAACTACTCCCGGATGTACAAAGAAAAAGCCTGAAAAAGAAAGCTACGGTCAGAAACATGAAATGCAATCGAGTACCGAGAATCGCACTCGTGGAAATACAATTGTCGAGCTCTACATCCACGACTGACGAATCGATCGTGGAACGGGTCTTGCGCGAGGGATGGGCTTTGCTTTTGTATAAATAGAGCAAGCGAGTGAAGAGAGACGGATACTGCAATCCACAAACTCGTCCTTGGCTCGAACGTCCCGAACTCACTCACACACGGACCCCCTATACTCCCTACCGGTTGGTCGATAACTCGCTTTTTCATCTGTACGTCTTCTTCAATCAACATTTATCTTTGTTTGTTTGGTTGTTTCCGAAGTAGTTTTACATTATTGTATGAGCAGTTTTTTAAAATCCTTTATATTTTTATTTAGTCGATTCAGAGATTATACATTACACTCTCGCGATAAAAGTCAATGAAAGGTCAGATTAGTTTGAACTCACGTGTGACGAGACATCAGAGGAAGAACAAGCCGAGCCATGTAAGAGTGATGGAGTGCAATAATAGTAAGGAAGGGAAAAAAATAAAGTAAATTAAGCGAGGAATTTGGAAAGTACAACTCGAAACATATATAACTTGCGTAGCGTAAAACAATTGTTATAGCGGAATCTCTTGGACGCGCGCGCGCTCGCGACACGGGCGACTCCTTGAAAGTGATATTAATCCTAAATGACATTTAACGAGCGTGTGAGTGTGTGCGATGGGTAACGAAGGAAGATTAATTCGTTTCGTTGCACTTAAGGTGTCGATGCACGCGTTATGTTTCTGAATGTGACGATTGGCGAAATTGGAAGCTTGTAATAAGCTTGTGTACATGTATTATATGTGAAGATGAGTAAAAAGTCATGTTTATCGGGGGTTAAAGTTTGGAAGTGAGTTTCACACACACACGATAGAATAGTTATATTGGACAATCAGTGAACAAGACTGTATAATAATGATGAATATAAAAAATAAAATGAAAAAAAAACCTAAAACCAAGCAATACACTTAGAATTTATTGTTATACATACCGACGATTGAAGATAACGGCGACTTGGCTTCTTTCCCTTTGCAGTAATTTCACGTGAAGAAACCACGTCATCAGTTCAAAGATAAAAGTCATCGAGAAGATTATGCTGAGAACAACGACGCGCTAGTTCAATTCGTATATAATAAGACAACTGTCAGTGTGTTCGTTTTTTGCGCCACAGTTATCTTAATCTTCTAATAAATAATGAATTTTCTGAAAAGTGAATGAATTGTTCTCACAAACTATATTGAAGCTCAATAGTATTATTTATTCATCTATGTAACTTGATCCTATCTCATGAGTCAATCACTTGGTGTTTTTTCAAAAACTTCTTTTACTTATTTAAGTAACAAGGAAACAAGTCGTCTTATAAGCTTAGCGTGCATATCAATGTAAACGATTGAGTTGAAAGAAAAATGAAGCAAGCAATCCGATTGTGCGAATTGCGTAGATCCCATTTTCGAAGCTGTACATAATGTAGAGGTTGAGTATTTTCTAGGAATTATGTGATTACTTAAGAGATAAGCTATATGACGGAACTTTGCGTAGTTAAACTGGTTTCAGTCGTGTGAGTTTAGGTACCCAATTGATGAAGGTATCCCTAGTAGCACGCAATGTTTTCGGAAATTTGTTTTCAAACTTGTATACCGCTTTTAAAAATAAAACTGTACAGAACATTTCAAAAAAAGTCGAACGTGTCCGCTACTTCTTGTTTCTAGGAATAATATCTGGATCCCTTGGATTCAAATAAATATCAAACAAATTCGTGACAACCTTTGTCAAAAAACGTTGTAAATTACAAAAAAAATGTTTAAACGTTTTGTAAACGTTATGTTCTATTAGGGATAAAGTTGAAGGGGTGAAAATTATTAGTGCAATATAGGTAGTGATTAGCTATTTTCTCGGGACGTAATTGTTTTTTTGTTTTAAATTTCAAGAGGTACCGATAAAACTGGTAACATTCATAGTTTTTTAAATATCGAAATAAATCTTGTTCTTTATTACCCTTGGCAAATTCGTTTATGTATATTTTAGAAAATCATTGGAGAAATTCCGTCAGGTACTTATTCAGTATGATTCAACAAAAGCCGATAAAAGGTTTGTGTAAAACGTAGGAGAAAATCTATTTGTTCCATACTGTAAAATTAACTGTTTCTTTTTGAAAGTAATTAACGAATGAAATCGGCAGTTATTGTAATATAATAAATTGCATGCTTGTTGAAACTTGCGCAGTTCGAATTTTATAAAATTAATAAATATGGGTTATTATATTTATTAGATGGTGAACCATGGTAAGTAGAACGGTTATGTAAATGAGAGGAAATGCAGGATCAATTGAGGGATTGAATCGACATTATTCATCCAAACTGTGGAACAATTTTTCTTGTCGAAACTTTTATAACATAACGTCGATTATCAGGTACTTTTAGAATGTAACAGTGTCAATCCTTTGATGGACATCAAAGGAAATATTTCACCGATATAGTTGTACACATTCAAGATCACGGTATATTTTGTCGTGGGGAAAAATATTTTATTTCACAAGTATGTATCAATTGATCAATCATTAAAATAAAACTTTATAAAACTGTGTAATAAACTAAAAAATAAAACAAGTGAAAAAGATTAATACATTGTACGGATATGACATTGAATTATTCACCACATCTCATACCTTTTTTTTTTTTGTAGTTTAGTATATACTTGAATCAATGCAATATCAATTTCAATACACGATATAAATACACGTATAATCCAAAATATTTTTTCCCGCGTGTACTAAATTTATAACGAGTGATTCTGTCAGTATGTAGTGAAAACGGGGTAGCAAGTCATTATCATCGCAATGCTTCTGTACAGTAAAGTTTTATTATTTGTTCTTGTAAAGAGCCTTAAGAATATGTCAAGCAATCGTAAACGATTTGGGTGCAATAGTGTTTTTTAAAGTTCGTTGAAAACTTTATGCTCCAAATGATTTATAGAAGAATGCAATAAACTAGAATTTGTGCACAAAGGAATATACGCGAAATATTATGTACAGAACTATAGCGCTTTAAGAAAAAAAAAAATTCCCAGATGCACTGGTATTCGACGATACAGGATACAAGGAAAGCCAAAACGAATTGTTACGTATTTTTATGCATTACAAGCACTTGAAAAATTTTTTGTTTATCTTGTATAAAAATAAAAGAAAAGCTGACTCGTGACTAATGCGAAACAGTGCAAAAATAAGAATACTCTAAGAAACCAGTCACCTACTCTTGCGTATTAGCGTTTGTAATACTGTTAGTGCGTATTTGTTGAATTTCTTCGTCTTGATACATAATTTGTATTTTATTCAATATATAAATAGATAAATATATATGAAGAATAAGTAAATTAATTGAAGCTCGAACACCTCAAGAATATGTTGTTTCCGAGCTAAAAGTGAAAATTTTTCCAGCGATATAAATTGTAAATATAAATGTAATTTTGACATGAAAATAACATATTTCAACGGTTTTTCTATTACTCCTAGATGAAAGAAAAAAATAGAAAATAATGATAAAATATAACACATACACACTCAACTCATACGCTTTCGATTATAAAATGAGGCACTCACCGAAGTTGCGTTGAGATCGAAATATCGTCATTTCTTCATTTTATGGATGAAACTTTTAAAGATAAGCCAGAAAATATAAATTCATAAATATATATACATACGAGAGATATTCGAGAAAAAAAAAATTCTTCTGAATGCCACTGTAAATCGTGCGTGCGGCTAGCGAGTAAGATTATCCCCACTTTTTAAGCGAAGTTAAGAGTGTAATTGAAGACATATCATAAACAAAGTAACAATCAACAAAAAAAGAATAATTGTAATGATTAAAAAAACAGTTAGTTGAATTGCCTGGCAGCGTAGAACTTTAATTATAAATATTATACATATTATTGCGAAAAAATGAATCTATGCTGCCATCTCGTGCACAACTTCAAGACGATCAACTTTATTTGTAATAATGACGTTTTTTTCAAATCGAATTCTAATATTGCCATTGAATATCAAACTCACATTGACGGACTTTCTTCTTGCATGAGGCCAATATTCGTGTCTTACAAAATAATGTATAACTTTGTTGTAAAGCATAATAGATGGTTACGATCGTTCTGAAGTTTGATGCCAACTGGCAAGAAGTTTATTGCACAACATTAATAGGTAAAAATTGAGCATCGAAAAGCTCATCCATTATTGTACATATCATGTGCCATAACTCATTTTCCATACTTCGTGTCCAACTTTGTTTCAAGTACCTAATCAACTATAAATAATATAATATGATAAAATAAATCTCGATGTTATTGATAAATAATGAGTTTTTCATTCAATTATTTTGTAAAACCTTTCCTTTTTTACTAAATGATAAAAACAATTTAATCGATTATGTGTCAAATAGTAGTTTTCGTCACAAATGTGCATCTCTCTAGGGCGGTCCCTGGGCCCGAGGGCGCTTGCGAAGCCGCGCTCGATGGACCGTTGGGATCCCCCTGGTCAGATGCACATGAGTGGCGAACGCTGTTTTTCCTACCGAGGGTGTACCAGGGTTGCAAAAGTGCCCGAGGTAGGAAAATAAGTTTTTTTGACAACAGCCAATCAACCTGAATAAATCACGACGACTTGATCAAAATCCAGTATCCCACTTCGCATCTCGACCCAAACATGCAATGTTTCACCAGCGGTTTATTTAAGTCACATCTCGACCCGCTCGCGTCTAGACGGAAGTCACTGCAAGAGTAATTCGAAATTCAAACACTCTCCGGCATTATTATTTTTAACTCTGCGAAAATATACTTGCCCGAGTCAGACTCACAATTAATAAGTTGTACAGCAGAACCAGTCACGACGTTCCTCTGAGGGATCTTGGCTTGTATTTTTCATCAAACCCACGATAAGAACATCTGAGAACTCTATGTATATATTCATACATGTCAAACAACCTTTTACTTCATACTAATTAATGTTGGTGAACTTTCGCTATTACTCTTTCATGGAATCCTGCAGTATCTTAGCGTCCGGAATATCATGCATGTACTCCCACAATAATAGGAGGAGTCTATTTATACTCTAGACACGAAACAAGTCCGAAGGTAAAGTGACGATTTCCGCGAACTTGAATATTTAATTTTCGAAACATCAATAATTATAGTACTCGTGCATATCCGGTCGCTCGACAAACCACCGTTTTTCAAAAGTAGAGCAAAAAAAGAATACACCCCGGAGACAACAATAATAACCTTATCACTCAATGTTCATAAAAGTCCAGCCAATTTGTTACTTCAAACTTAGCTAAAAAAAATCAACGCACTGAAATAAAAAAAAAAAATCACTATCCATGGTAAAAGTCCCCGTTCAGAACAGTCTTCATCAAGCATTTTTCATCATTGAAAAAAACGCCAGTATTTCTGAAGCGCCTATTACTTATTATTAGTACTCCAATTTTTAAACGCAATTTTGATGTTATTACATAATTTTATTAAAAAATTATATAAAGGATAATGTGTCTCGAATGAAATATCACTAGAAATTATATCCCTGCTTCTGTAATAGATCTCTCTCCTGTGGAACACACGTATAATTTAAATGTGCTTTGTGTGATGCGTACAGTATAGGGGGACATCAAATATTCGAGACTATTATGTGTCAATACATGTCTCCGTCTGGAACGAAATTCACGATTATCTTTTTTTTTATATATACCATCAGAATATACAATCAATAAGTATTCTTACTATTTCTAGAAGCTCACATTTGAAATACTATACATTTTTTTTTCTTCACAAACAATCATCAAGAACTCTATTCATCATCAACTTTTTCACATGGGGAGAGGGGTAAATAAAAAAACTTTTTTTTCAATAACAGAACATAAAATCAATATGTATTCTTACTATTTCTAATAGTTTGTATTTGAATGACTGTACATTTTTTTTTTTACAAACAAATCTCAAGAACTTATTTATTATCAACTTTTTCATATGGGGGCAGCATTTTTGAAGGGTTTTTTCATAGAATTACCTAAACAAAATCAATAAACTTCTTACGTTTTTTAGAAGTTACATTTGAAAGACTATAAATTATTTTTTTTTCACAAACAAATAACATGAACTCTATTTTTTATTTCCTTTTTAAATGAGGGGCAGCATTTTTTAATTGTTTTTTTTTTAACTACCAACACATAAAATTAATAAGTATCCTTACTTTTTAAGAATTTTATTTATTTTTGTTATTGTTTACGTTTCAGAAGTTTATATTCGAAAGACTACATTTTTTTGTTCACAAACAAATCTTAAGAATTCTATTTATCATCAACTGTTGCATAAGGGGGGTCTTTTCAAAACGTTTCAATCGGGGCCGTTTACCGTGACAAGGAGACCCAACGCTGTGCAAACAAATTCTCAACGCAGAAGAAAACAAAAGGTCGATAACCGAGTGTGGGTACAAAACTTGACAACACAACGTAGACTCCCTCGAGATCGTACGCACACGTGTTTGTTTTCGTACGCGCCTGGGCATCCAAGAACGCATTGTGCGCAACCTCGGCGAATAGAAGAGCCACTAGTTAATTGGCGCAGTGGGTAAACAACATCGGCCAGAGGAACGGAAGAAACGGGAAGGTGGAGAGAGAGAGTAACTTGTTTGCGAAATCTTTGGTTCATTACACTCGCCGCTCGATGGTTGGAGCCAGACAGACAGGAAGCTCTTGCATTTAGTCAACATGTTTCTGATACGTTGTGCAGAGATCTCTTTCCGGTGGTGTTTTCAGTTTTTAGTTTGGCAGTTCAAGATGAATAATTGTTGCAGGCCGAACGTAAAGTTTCGAATCGAATCTGTCTGGGTCTGGTATTTTCGGACTGGGGCGGAAACGGGTCTGTTGCATTATTGCAACTTTGGGAACTGGGAAAAGGGTCACGATGGATTCAGCGTGGCAGATGAAAAAGTTATGCCTGCGCCGTCCGGCTGTTCGATTAAGTTCTTTATCTTGAATTCGTTGATTGTATTTTCGAATTTAATTTGTGGTGATCATACTGATTCAGACGCAACACTGACGAGTTTAAGCACGAAAGAAAAACCATTCGAAATTCTAATTTTATTTCTGGCTTAAGATGGATCAACAAAAAAATATTTCTCATCGCCTGAGAGATAATAGTGAGTATGGGCAATATATTGAACGATGTTAGCAATAGATTGGAAGATTATTGATCGATTACAAAGCCAATACATGAGTAATACAGCGCCAATGTATTGCCCATAATGTTTATC
>JAPYYV010006671.1:0-15998 GCA_030522625.1 Copidosoma aretas | reverse complement strand
ACTAGTAGGGGAAACCTGAGTAGGAGCTCGTGCTATAGGCTTAATCACATATACGACTGCATGGGGATCCGGAGTGATGCTGTCGGAGTAAGGCTGCCGTAAGCATGCTCGTCTAATTGTTGAGCACGGTCGATAATAACGCTTGTGAATAATGAGTAAGCCGGTAAAGTAGGGATCAAGGCTAATCCGGTACTTGTAGGGAAAACCCGACTGCCGGGTAGGGGTAATCCGGCACTAGTAGGGCTGCCGGAAAACTGCGCCAGATCCAGCCTTGCTACACTACTAATGAGCAGTTTTGTGTTTAGAAAGCTGTTCACTCACAAGTCTTGATAATGTCTTGATCCAAACGTAGTGAAATCTAGGGGGTCCTGTATCGTTGATTACTTTATTTTAAACATCTTCATCAAGATATTGATCTTGTATTAAAAGATTATTAGCATGTTTCTCTTTCTTATTCGCTGTAACATGACATGCAGAAATGAGGTGTTTCTTGCCACGTTTCTTCAGGATGTAAAAGGTAATTAAAACTCCGTTCGGCTTTTCAAAAGCAGATACCTCCGTTGGCATTACTGGAAAATTGATGCCCTTGATATTTAATTTATTTGCTTACTTCTCATATTTAAGGACACGATGAGGATTCTCTTTAACTGGATAATTGCGGGCAGCACGCTCCACTTAAAACACATGTTGTCATCATTTTGTATATTAACACACGCTTTTTTATCATGAATATCTTTTGGCAGCGGTATGTAGGAACTTTCTCGTAATGGATTCAACTTTATTATATTTACAGTTGAATTCACTATTCATTTGGGAGACCATCCTAACTCTCGTTCTTGAATTTCTACAAGGTATTTCTCAATCATTTGCTGAACATTGATATTGAACTATTCTCCCAAATCAGTAGTCCAATATATAGAGTGATTTCTAACGTTTAAGTATATAGTTTCTTGCACTTCTTCGTCATTCTTGATCTTGTTAAATAGAACTTTAAGTATTTCATTGGCCTTAATAGTATCATGACTAAGTAAAGATTACTTTATTTGCTCTTTGAAAATAGAGCAAGCGTTGGTATAAAAGTATTTTATATCCAGCTAAGTCAAGTTTTATGATCACTGCTGTCTCGAAGTGACCCTTTAATGCTGACTGTATGCTACTTTAAATTACTGCCTGCTGTATGCTTTCTCGACATTTATGATGCTTGAATTGGTCATTAGCGCTCTGCATTAGACTTAAGATATTGTGGTATTTTAACTTCTCCCCAAGACTTAATTTCTGTGTAGTGATGACAGCGTTGAGCGATTGTATATTTTCTTCAGCAAAATCAATCCACTTTTCAAAATCATCCTCCCTTGCAGTAGGAATACATCCTACATACTGATGCAATATATTGGCTGTATTGATCTAATACTTCCTGACCTGGTTCTCGCAAGTATCAATGACAGCTGAAAATAATTGATAAATTTACTTTTACCACTCATACACATGCGAAAAAATGTGTAAAAAGGCATGCACACGCGCGCAAAAAGACGTAAAAAGCTTGCATATACGCGCAAAGAGGCGTAAAAGCATGCATATACACGAAAAAAAAAAGGCGAAGAAAGCGTGCATATACACGCAAAAAGACGTAAAAAGCGTGCATTCGCGCGCAAAAATGTGTAACAGGTGTGCATACATGCGCACATATTCTTTGGAGATATAGATTATTAATCTTAAATCAAGTGCGTATATCCTCGAAAGCTTCTTCCTCTGTTAAAGATCCCTTTAAGAGAAAATTTTTTTGCTTATTGGTTTGTTTCTAGAGATCTTAAGAGCTTCTTCGACGGAAGAAGATTTTGATGACTGCACTCCTCCACTAATTCATAACAACTAAATGATTTTTTTATCACGCATCTTTCTCTCTTTATCCTCTGACTGTTAGTATCGTTGCCTAGCAACCGTAATTAAGCTCCCAGATTGGTTGCTTTTTCTCTTAAGAGACGTTTCTTGCTGCTGACTTTGTGATAGAATTTTAGAGATCATTTGAGTTTCATCGATGGTAAGAGTTTATGCCATCTAGATGACTGCACTTGTTGACTGACTTGCTATAACTGATACAATTACAGCTACAACTACAATTTAACAGTCTTTATTAATATGCACGGTGATGTGTAAAAGAGTGGGCCAGCTTTGGGATATTATGTTTATAATTTTAGTAATAAGAGAGTTAGCGTGCGTATAGCCCATGTCTCGCATCATTCGATATGCGTACACATCCGCTAATATAAACCTTACGCTAATATGCTATAATATGTAAGAAAAGAGGTATAAGCTTCATGGTACTCGTGCCGAGCGTTGTACACGACGCGCTTGCCTCTGATAATCATGTCTCTCGCTCCAAATGGAGAACAAAATGGGTTCAAGTAAGCAGGCATAGAAGGACTGCGTCGAAGATGAGAGAAATACCTACGCTGATAAGAGAGCGGTTCAAATTACGTCTCGAGCAGTACGGGAGATTTGAGTCAATGAGAGTTGCGCTGTTCCCCCGCCGCATACATCTCGTTGTAATATTCGCGCTCTCTCCCTCTCTTGCCCGCCTCAACAACATCCTCCGCGATGACGTAGAAACCTTTGCCATCGCCTCTCAGTACTTAAGTTGCCAAAGCCTTGCATCATTCGATACCTCCCGTATTGATAAGACGGACCAGGCATAGTAAGGCGAGCGCGCGTATAGCCAGCATCACTTGATATGCGCGTACACATTCGCTAATATAAACCCTATGCCAGAATATTATAATGCGTAAGAGAGGAGAGGTATGAGCATTGTGTTACTCGTGCGCTGTACACAACGAACGCGCTTGCCTCTACTAATCATATCTCTTGCTCCAAATGAAAAATAAAATGCGTTCGAGAAAGCAGGCATACAAGGACCGCGTCGAAGATAAGAAAGTATATAAGCTGCTAAGAGAGCGAGCTTCTCGAGCAGTACGGGAGATTAGAATCGATGAAAGTTGCGCTGTTCCCCACCGCATACATCTCGTCCTAATATTTTCTCCCTCTTGCCTGCCTCGACAGCATCCTCCGCGTCTCGCTCTTTTTCTCGCTCTCTCTCTCTCTTCCTCTTGACAACATCCTCCGCGATGACGTAGAAACTGTTGCCACTACCTCTCAACACTTAAGTCGACAAAGCCAGCATCATTTGATACGCGTATTGATAAGACGGACCAGGCATAGTATTACTTGCACCAAGCGTTTTACACAACTCGCTCACGCTTGCCTCAGATGAGTGCAAAAAGTAATACATTGGAGAGAGCTAGCGCATCATATTTCTGGGAAGTGCGTCTCGAGCTTTATCAATGATGATTAAACAGCTGTATCAACAAATGTTTGGACCTTGGACTTCACGCATGTGGCTAGGGCAGAGACTATAGGCCGATAATGTAGCGAAGCTACTTAACTTTAGTTCGCGCGATCGAGAATTCGGAGGGAGCCCTTGCTAAAGCACGGGCTAAATCACACATGGGGATCCAGAGTGAGGCTGTCGGAGTAAGCAGGCGGAAGTAAGGCTGATTTATGCAATAGTAAGTGTCTGCTCGTCTAATAGCACGAAGTTGACGACGGTCGATAATACTGCCTATTGATCGAGTTGAGCCGGTACAGTAGGACTAATCCGACACTAATATAAGAATCTAAGTAGCTCGTGCTATACTACGGGGAAGCCCGGCTGCCGGGTAGGGGTAATCGGGCACTAGTAGGGCTACCGGAATACTTTTCCAGAACCCTTATAGCTACACTACTAATTATAAAGTTAAATTATTTACTCACTGCCTCTTGGGTTATAATATTAATCAGCTGTTCCCTGAGTTACTAGGTTAACAGATTATGTTGTTATTGAATCATTAATAAACTTTGACATTTTTATATTCAATTTCTGTACTTCGGGTTACTTGGTTAAGAAACTAAAGATTTAGATCATGTTGCTACTTAATCATCATTTCATTTTTAAATTATATATTTTACTTTCTTTTACCGGGTGACTCGGTATAGAAGCTGGGAATATAGGTTATTTTATTATCAAATCACTTCCTTATTTTGACAATATATTATTCAGTCGCTGTCCCCTGGGTTACTGGGTTAAAAATATCCGGACTTAGGTTGTGTTGCTATTTATTCATTATTTTATTTAAACATGACATTTATTTTCACGCTCTCTCGGGTTACTAGTTAAAAAAGCTTGAGATTTAGGTTATCTTGTTATTCAATCATTGATTTATTTAAACAGCATATAAGTTACTAGATTGTTTTCCGGTTCACTGGGTAATGAATCTTAAGATTTAGGTTACGGTGCACTTTAATCTTAATCTTGTTAAGAAATTATATCATTTACTTACTGTCCCTCAGGTAATAAAATTGCAAGGCATAGGATTTAAGTTATGTTGTTATGTAAACAGTATTTCATATAAACATTATATAATCTACTTGTTTACCACGGGTTACATGGTTAAGAAGCTAGGGATTTAGCTTATGGTGCAATTCAATTATAAATTTATTCAAGCATTTTATAGTTTACATGCTTTCCCGGGTCACTCTGTGAGGAAGCTAGGGACTTAGGTTATTTGGCTATTTAATTAGTAATTTATTTTGACAATATATTATCCACTCGCTGTTTCCCGGGTTACTGGGTTATAAACATTGGTCTTAGAATATGTTGCTATTTAATCAATAATTTATTTAAATATAACACTATTTACTTAGTGTCTTTCGGGTTACTGAGTTGTAAAGATTTATATGTAGATTATGTTGTTATCTAATCAATAATATATTTCGACATTTTTCATTAACTTGCTGTACTTCAAGTTACTAGGTTCAGAAGATTGCGATTTTTGTTATGAAGCCATGGATTTTTTATTTTATTTGAACAATATTTAATTTACTTGCTTTACCCGGGGTATTTGGTAATGAAGCTTGGCACTTAGGTTATTTTACTATTCAATTATTAATGTATCTTAACAATATATTATTTACCCACTGTCCCCCTGGTTACTGGGTCGGAAAAATTGGGACGTAGATTATGTTGCTATTCAATCAATAATTTATTCTAACATTTTTAAATTACTTGCTTTTTCCGGGGTACTCGGTAAAGAAGCTGAGGATTTAAGTTATTTTGCTATTTGATCATTAATTTATTTTAAAAATATACATTTTGCAATTGCTGTCCCCCATCCCCCGGGTTACTGGGTTAAGAAACAAGAAACTTAGGTTATGTTGCTATTTTATCATTAATTTATTCTAACATTTATAATTTACTTGCTTTCCCCGGGTTACTTGGTGAAGAAGCTCGGGATTTAAGTTATTTTGCTATTTCATCATTAATTCATTTTAAAAATATATATTTTTCACTCGCTGTCCTCCGGACTACCTGGTTAAAAGCGAGGGACATAGGTTATGCTGCTATTTAATTTATAATTTATTTTAGCATTTTTTTATTTATTTGCTGTTCTCTGGGTTTCTAAGTTATAAAGCTTGAGATTTAGGTTACGTTGCTCTTTAATCTTAGATTTATCATGAAATTATATTATTTACTCACGGCTACTAGGGTTACCGGGTTATAAAGCTAGGGATTTAAGTTATGTCATTAATTAATAAATGATTTATTCAAACAACATATAATTAAGCTGCTTACCCTGGGCTACTTGGTTAAGAAGCTTGGGATTCAGGTTATGTCACTTTCTAATTAACAATTTATTTTAACATTACATTACTTACCCGCTTTTTCTTGGGTAACTTCGCTAAGAATCTTGAGGTTTAGGTCACGTATCTATTTAATAAATATTTTATTCATACATTATATTATTTACTCACTGTCTCCCGGGTTACCGGATTGAAAATCGTCGGATTCTGGTCATGTTATTTTTTATTTTATGATCTAATAAGACATTATATAATTTACTTTCTACTTTACGGCTATCAGTTTAAAAAGCTTGATATGGAGTTTATGTTGCTATCGAGTCAATAATATGTTTTGGCAATATATTATTCTCTTGCTGTCCATTAGGTTACTAGGTTACAAAGCTAGGGACTCAAGTTATGTTGCTATCTAATCATTCATTTATTTAAAGATTATAATATATACTTGCTATCTCCCGGTTGCTGGGTTATGAAGGTCAAGATATGGGCTAGGAGTAAATTTAATCTTAAATTTATTAAAAAATTAGATTATTTACTCTCTGTCTCCTAGGTTACCGGGTTTTAAAGCTTAAGATTTGAATTATGCTGTTATCTAATCAAGTATTTCTTATAAATTCTTTCATTTAGTTTTTGTTCTCCGAGATACCAGGTTAAGAAGCTCAAGAATTAGGTTATGTTGCTAATTGTTCATTATTTATTAATATTTTATACAATTTACTTGGTTTCCTTAGGTTATTTGGTATATAAGTTTAGGATTTAGGTTATTTTGCTATTTAATTAATAATGTATTTTTACATTATTTTACTCTCATGCTCTTCCCGAGGTCACTGGGTTACAAAGCTAGGAACTAAGGTTATGTTGCTATTTAATAATTTATTATTTCAAACAATTTATTGTTTACTTGCTATCCTCCGTGTTCTTGGGTCAAAAAGCTTGAGATTTAGGTTATGTTGATATTCAATCAATAATTGTTTCAAACATCATATCATTGACTTGCTGTCCCTTAGACTACAGGGTTAAAAAGCTTGAGATTTATACTATGTTGTTACATATTCATTAATATATTCAATTAATCATTTATCTACTTGCTGTCCCCAGGGTTAAAGAGTTAAGATTCTTAGGATTTATGTTTTGTTACTGTATAATTGATTATTTTATTGCCCATTTATGAAATTATATCATTTTCTCTCTATCAGCTGGGTTTGTAGGTTAAGAAGCCATGGTTTAGGTTATGTTGCTATTTAATTATTAATTGTATTTTTACATATATTTATTGCCTCACTGTCTCGTTAGTTACCTGGTTACAATGCTTAAGATTTAGATTATGGTGTTATCCAATCTTAAATTTATTTTAACATACTTTTATTTACTTGCTGTACTCCGGATTACTGGGTCTACAACCTTAAGACTTAAGTTGTATTAGTATTAAATAATCGATATGTTTAAACAATAAGTAATTTACTTGCTTTCATTGGGATACCTGGTAAAGAAGCTTGTGATTAATGTTTTTTTGCTATTTAATCATTATTGTATTTTGACAATATATTTTTTTCACGCTGTCCTTCGGATTACAGGGTTAAAAAAACAAGAACTTAGGTTATGTTGCTATTCAATAAGTAATTTATTGAACGATTGCAATATTTTCTCACTGCTCCCTGGGTTACTGGATTATGAAGCTTGAGATTCAGATTATGTTGTTATCCAACCAATTATTTATTTTGACATTTTTTTATTTATTCGCTGTACTCCGGACTACTGGGTTAAGAAGCTTGAGATTCAGGTTATTTTGCTATTGAATTATTATCCATTTGAATAATATATAATTTAATTGCTTTCTCTAAGTTACTAGGTTAAGAAGCTTGGGATTTAGGGTAAACTACAATTTAATCAATAATTTAGTTTGGCATTATATTATTCTCTTGCTATCCCCAGGGTTACTTTGTTTTGAAGCTAGAGACTTAGGTTATGTTGCCATTCAATCAGTAATTAATATTGTTATATTCTCGCTGTCCTCCGTGGTCTTGGGTCAATAAGCTTGAGATCTAGGTTATGTTGCTACTTAATTAGTTATTTATTTGAACAATATAATATTTACTTGCTGCTTTCCGGGTTACTGGGTAATAAAGCTTGAAAACTAGGTTACGTTAATTTTAATCATAAATTTGTTTCAAAATTTGATTATTTACTCCCTGTCGCTCAGGTAACCGGGTTATAAAGCTTAATATTTAGGTTATATTGTTATTAAATCATTATATATTTGATTTATTTTATTATTTACTTGCTGTTTCTTGGTTTACTGGGATAAGAAGCTTGAGATTAAGGTGATGTTGCTATTTAATCTTTTTTTTTTATTATTATATAATTTACTTGCTTTCCCTGATTTAATCTGTGAAAAAGCCCGGGATACAGGTTTATTTGCTATTTGATCATTTACTTATTTAAACATCATATCAGATACTCGTCCCCTTGATACTGAGTTAAAATGCTTTGGATTTAGTCAATGGTGCTATTGAATCAATAATGTATTTAACTATTACAGTATCTACCTGCTGTTCCCTGGGCTACTGAGTAAACCTTCTAGGGATTCATGTTTTGTTTGTGTTTAATCAATTATATATTTTTTTGTTCTAATATTAACAAGCTGTCTCCCGAGTTCCTGGGTTTAAAAGCTTGAAACTTAGATTATGTTGCTGTTAAATCATTAATTTATTTAAACATTACACTTTTCATCGCTGTCTCCCGGATAACCAAGTTCCAAAGCTCAGGATTTAGGTTATTTTTTTATTTTAACAATAATTTATTCAAACATCATATCAGTTACTTGCTGTCTCCCGGGGTACTACGTCAAGAAGCTTGAAATTAGGGATATGGTGCTATTTAATCATTAATTTACTTAAACATTATATTTAACTCTCTGCTCCCCGGGTTACTTGTTTAAATGCCTTGAGATTTAGGTTATCGTAGTATTAAATCAATAATTTATATAAATATAATAATAATAACTTGCTGTCTCCCGGGTTACTATCTGGAGATTCGTAGAGTTATTATTTTGTTGCCATAAAATCAATTATTTATCGACTTCTTTTATTTTTATCCAACTGTCTTCTGAGTTACAAAGCTACAATGCTCGGGATGTAGGTTATGTTGTTATTAAAATATTAATTTATTCAAACGATATAGAATTTACTTGCTTTCCCCGGGCTACTTGGTTAAAAAGCTTGGGATTCAGGTTATTTTGCTATTTAATCATTAATGTATTTTGACAATATATTATTTACTCGCTGTCCTCTGGATTACAGGGTTAGAATAATTAAGACCTAGATTATGTTGCTATTTAATCATTAATTAATTCAACTATTCTAGAGTTCACTCGCCATTGCCTGGGATACTGGGTTATGAAGCTTAAGCTTTAGGTTATGTTGTTATTGAATCATTAATTTTTTTAGACATCATATGATATACTGGCTGGCTCTCGGGTTACTGGGTTTATCCCATGAGATTTAGATGATATTTTTAACTAATTAATAATTTTTTCTAACATTCTCTTATTCAATCACTGTACTTTGGATTTCTGGGTTAAGAAGCTTGAGACTTATGCTATGTTGCTATCTAATCATTAATTTATTGGAACAACATATGATTTACTTGTTTTCGCCGGGATACCTAGTGAAGAAGCTTGGGATTTCCCTTATCTTGCTATTTAATCATCTTTGTATTTAAACATCATGTAAGTTACTTGCTGTTCCTTGTGTTCCTATTCTAAGAGGCTTGAGATTTAGGTTCTGTTGATATGTAATGATTGATTGAATATGACATTATATTATTCACTTACTGCCCCTTTGAGTTACCGGGTTACAAGCATGTGATTTTGTAGATCGTAATAATAAACCATTAATTTATTTAAGTATATTATTATTTACTTGTCTTTATCTGGGTTACTAAATAGAGACTGTTGTGATTCATGATTTATTGCTGTTTAAGAAATTATTAACTCACTTGTCGTATTATTATCAAGCTATCCTTAGTGCTCATGGGTTTGATAGCTTAAGAGTTAGGTTATATTGCTATTTAATCATAAATTTATTCCATCATTTAATAATTAACTTGCTTCTCCCAGGTCAATTGGTAAAGAAGATAGGAATTAAGGTTATGTTGCTGTTTAATCATTAATTTATTTTGACAATATATATTATTTACTTGCTTTCCCCTAAGTGACTAGGTAAAGAATATTGGGACTTAGGTTATGTTGCTATTTAAACATTTATGTATTCAAACATTTTTTTTCAATCACTGTCTCCCAGGTAAACAGGTTAAAATGCTTGGGATTCAGGATATGTTGTTATTTAATCATCAAATCATTCAAACGTCATATAAGTTATTTGTGGTTATCCTTGATACTGTGTTTTGAAGCTTAAGATTTATGTTATGTTGGTATAGATTCATTATTTTATTTAAATATTGTATAGTTTGCTTGCTTTCCCCCAGTTGCTTGGTGAAGAAGCTTAGGATTTAGATTATTTTCCTATTTAATCCTTAAAGTATTTTAAAAATGTATATTGTTCACTCACTGTCTCCCGGGTTACTGGGTTAAAAAGATTGGGACTTAGGGTATGTTGCTATTTAATCAATAATTTATTTAAACATCATATTATTTACTTGCTGTCCCACGTGTAAACGGGTTAAAACCCTTGAAGTTTAGATTATGTTGTTAATTATATATTGATATATTTAAATTTTGTATTGTTTTTTCGCTGTGCCCAGGTTTACTGAGTGAATATTCAAGGATCTATGTTTTTTTGCTGCTTAATCAATTATTTCTTTTTTGCTAGAATATTAACCAGCTGTTTCCCATGTAACTTGATTAAAATCTTGGGATTTAGGTTATGTTGTTCCTCAATCATTGATGTATTTAAACATTATATTATTTACTTTGTGCTTCTCGGGACACTGGTTTTAAAAGCTTGAGATTTAGGTTATGTTGTTATTTAATCTGTAAATTGAATATGTTTATTAAAGGTTGATGGTTACAATGGCTACAGATGGTTCCAGGAAAAACGAGAAGATGCGCTAGTGAAAAGACACACTCGCGGGGAAGGTTTATCTCGAAGCTTGCATGATTCCTTGTTGCTGCTCCTTTTTCCTCTGTGTCTTTTCTTGTTGCTTTCGTATATTTTCACTATAAAATTAACAAAAGAGAGACCTGCCCTGGCTGTTGGTTTTGCGATCGGCAGTAGGTGCTGCCACCGTACTGTCCGGGGGTGGAGCCGTATATGCACTAGATCTCAAACAAACAAGCCGCCCGCCTCGTTCCGAGAACGAATTAGATGCCACCCGCCAAAAGTGAGGCGGTTGACCTGATGGGTTCTTGAGGTGCAGGAGTTGATGGTAGATCCGGATTCACCGGAAATAGGGTTAACTTCGTGGTAGGCCGCGTGTACTCACCGGCGTGGCTCTTGACAGTGGCTGCACGGACCAAGCCGTCATGGCCAGTGTTAACGACGGTAATGCGCCCAAGGGGCCGATTTCCATTTGGTAGAAGAAGCGTGGGGTCCAAAATGATGACGATGTCATCGACTTGGAAGTTGCGCTTCGGAACAGTCTATTTTGCTCGCTGTTTTAGGGTGTGTAAGTATTCTCGACTTTACCGAGACCAGAATTGGTCCCGAATACCGCAAACGAGTTCCCAATACACCAGTCGATCGGGAGGTTCTGTGGAAGTTCCGGCATCGTCGATGGAGTTTAGAGGGCCCCCAATGAGAAAGTGACCCGGGGTGAGGACTTCAAGATCGTTGGTGCTGCCAGTAAGCGGAGTCGGTCGTCGACTGTTAAGTACGAGCTCGATACTAGCAAGTACAGTGGAGAAATCCCGGTACGTCAGGTTTTTGGCCCCGATGGTCCGTCGAAGGTGTCCCTTGACCGTCTTGACCCTGGCCTCCCAAAGGCCGCCAAAGTGTAGAGCTCAAGGGGGATGAAGTTCCAGGTAATTCCCTGTTCAGCAAAGCTACCGGCAACCAGGTTCCAGCGCAGTTCAGTGCTCTGAAGAGCCTCATGCAGTTCGCGGTCGGTGCCTCGAAAGCAGGTGCCGTTATTGCTCCATATCTTGATCGGTCGGCCTCATCGGCTACAGAATCGAGTGAGTGCTCCTAAGAAGGATTCTGTTGTGAGATCGCCTACAAGCTTTAAGTAGAGAGCTTTTGTGCCCATGCACACGAATACGACGACGTAGCCTTTGCTCGTCCTGGTGCCGCGTCCTTTGGTGGCTAGCACGTTGAAGGGGCCAGCGTAGTCAATGCCTACACGTGAGAAGACTCGTGCTTGGGTGGTTCTGGCTGCAGGTAACGGAGCCATGAGCTGAGTGGCTCCTCGTGCACGTAATCGAATACAAACCGTGCATTTGTTCAAATGAGCCTTGATGATACGGGAACCGCCAATAATCCGGGCTCGTTAAGCCACATAGGCACTAGTAACTCGGGCTCCTCCGTGCAATGCACGCTCGTGAGCCCATGCGATGACAAGGCGAGCCAGAGGACATGCTTGGTTGAGAATCGGTGGGTGTTGTTCACTATAGCTCAGTGATGATCGCTGCAGACGACCCCCGACTCGCAAAATCCCATCGTTTGAGACAAACGGAGCCAGTGACATTAAGGGATGTCTTGCCGGAAGTGGAGTTCCTGCTTGTAGACATTCGATCTCAATCTGGAACGACTGGCGCTCGCTGAGACAAACACAGGCGAGATAACATTCGTTGTAGTCGTGTGCCTTCAGAGGGGAGAAGATTAAAATATCCGGATCTCGTCTAAGGCGTCATCGGACCCATCGTCGTAGTCAAGCAAGAAAGCGCAGGAGTCGGTTTAACTCTGAAAACTTGTCTAATACAAAGTAGGGCTTGAGCTGTGTAGTACAGCAAACTTGAGTTGGTGGTTGAGTGAGCTCCGAGCAACTTGCAACGTCCTCAGGCCAGTCCTCTGGCGGATTGCTGAGCCAAGTGGGTCCCTCCCACCATGTTTGCTGAAGCTTAAGGTTTGGCAGGTCGATTCCTCGAGAAGCTACATCCGCTGGATTTGATTCGGTCGGCACGTATCTCCAAATGTAAGAAGGAAGGAGCTCCTGGATATGAGCGACGTAGTTATCTACAAGCGCGTCGTTTACGGGTTCAGCAGCTTGAATCCAATGCAGGGCTATCTCTGAGTCACTCCATGCATGACAGTTATCATTTGGGACTGAAAGTTCTTGAGCTACTAAACGCAACAGCCAAGTGGCGAGTAAAGTAGCTCTGAGTTCAAGGCGGGGAATTGTCATGCGAGTGATTGGAGTTGAGGCTGGCTAAAGACTTTTTATGGATGCCAATTTAGTTCTAGCTAAAAGGACACAGACACGCACGTCCCCGGATGAGCTCTGGACTCGGGAGTAAGCCACGGCAGCCATGGCAAGGTGACTCGCATCGGCGAATGCATGAAGCTGTAGTTCGGCTGATGGTTGGTTTGCGATCCAACGAGGAATCGTCATGCCTCCAACATCCTGGAGGTGGGTCGAAAATGACGACCATCGATAAGTCATGGAAGCTGGTACAGACTCGTCCCAATCGAAGCGTGCCCGCCACAGATCTTGGATTAGCAACTTTGCAAGCAAGATAGTGGGAGCAAGCCAGCCGCATGGATCGAACAGTCTTGCAAGTTCAGCGAGGATAGCTCGTTTTGTAGTGGGTTGAGCACGAGGTTCAGGTGGAACAGATTGAAATTGATCAGTAGTCGGATCCCAGCTAAGTCCAAGCTCACTCACGAGGCCTTCAGTGCCAAGTTGCGGCCACGACCGTCGCAGGAGCCTGTCGTCGGGAAGATCGCTCAGAAGTTCTGGAGTATTTGCCACCCATCTCCTCAGAGGGAATCCACCGGACTGTAGAATACCAATAATTTGATCACGATGGAGTCTAGCCGTTGAGAGATCATTGGCTCCTGACAGGATGTTATCCGCATATCGATCTTTCATGATAATCGGAACGGCTTCAGGCCACGCTTCAGGGACGTAGCGATAAATAAGGTGCACAAGACGTTCCATAGGTCACGGCCAGGAGCTGATAGTGCTGAGGTGTACTAGTCCTGGCTTGACTCCACACAATTCGATGCAGATCTACATCCCTCTGCTCGATCCTGATTTGCCGAAACATCATGCGAATATGAGTGCAGAAAGCGAATCGGTGCATTCTCCACCGCAGAAGCACATTAGGCAAGGCTGTTTGGAGTTTTGGGCCAGTATGCAGTGCATGGCTCAGGCTGTAGCCTGATAGAGTTGGACGAGATGCATTAAAACCAAATGCCATGGTGGGGTATGTAGTTGACTGCAGGGCGTAAAGGCCCCTGGAGCTCTTTATCCGTCAAAAGGCGCATGTGTCCGCACGACAAGTATTCCTTCATGAAACGCTGGTATTTAATAGCCATGTCTGGATCACGTTTTAGAAGCCGACATAAATGTTGTAGTTAGGCGAGCGCACCGGATAGGCCATCACCCAAAAGCCCTAATGCTGCAGTGGCAGACGAAGAATGTATCGACCGTCCTCTGCACGCTGATATCAAGCAAAGATTTTCTCACACTCCTCGCTCGCGGGAGAACCCAGGACAGCTTGAGGCACGTCTTTAAGCTCCCAAAACCGCTGGAGCAGCGCGATTAGTTGAAAGTGCCAAGGTGGAGTTGTGTCTTCCTGAGTAGTGAAGCACGAGACTGATGATGGCTGCGATGTTCCATCTGAAACTCGTCCGGTAAAAACCCAACCAAAGACAGTGGATTGAGCTAAAAGCTCCCCTAATTGCTTAAGTCCGGGTTGAATCAAGTAGCTGTATGCGTCAGCACCGACCAAAATATCGACATGACGTGGTGAGCCGAAGGTTGAATCAGCGATGGGAACCAAACTTAGGCAGCGTCGAATGGTAGCAGGCTATACAGCTGAGGAAGGGGTGCGCAGTCCTAGGTGCGGCACACAAAGTGCCGTCAGTGAAATTGAGAGGTCCTGAATCAATGACCCGAGAACCAGAGCGCTTGAGTGTGAGATTGAGCTGTGCATGACCCGCCAGCTGCAGTAATGCAAAGATATGGATCTGATGAGTGCCAAGCTTGAGTGCTAATTTAACTGAGATTAGTATGACCTCAGAGCAGGCGTCAAGCAAAGCCCGGCCGTGACTGCTCTCCCGCGAGGACCTTCGAGGCGCACTAACGCGGTGGGGCAGACGGTCAGTCGCAATGACGACCTTCGAGGCGCACTAACGCGGTGGGGCAGACGGTCAGTCGCAATGACGAAGATTGAACCTTGTCATCATCCTCTGATCCCGGCCTCGTACGAGGTCGTCTCTTCATGATTGGATCAGAGTCGGGATCTGCTTCACACTTTCGATCTTCGTGGAGCAAGCTGTAATAAGTAGCTCGGCATGATGAACAAACGTTGTGTGAAGGACAAGAGAACGCTGGGTGGCCTGACTTCAGACAGTTAAAACACAGCCTGGCTTTCAGAACAAGCTCTCTTCGTTCCGCGATGGTCATCTTTCGGAATCGATCGCAGTGGCCGAGATAGTGAAGCACTTGACATGCAGCACAAGGTGGGTTGTCCACGTAAGTTGCAAGAGATCTGTAGCGACGACCTGATGCGACAGTCACGGGGTTTGGAGCCGAAAAGCGTGAGACCGCATTGCGGGGACGAGAAGCCTCCACTGACGCGAGAGAACGGCAACGCCGCTGTAAGAAGTTGGTCAGGGTGCTGAAACTGGCTACGTCTGGCCCGGGGACAGAAGCAGCAGCTTCCAATCTCTCCAGTTCGTCTTCCCAGGCTCTTCTGGTCGAAGGGTCCATGCAGGTAGCTGCGAATGAAATCATCCACGCATCCCAATGAACCACCGGTTGTTTCAAGGCTCGTAGCTGGTCCCTGTGCTTCTCGAGGGTATCGAGGAGTCCTTGCAGGCCAGTAGCAGTCTCGTCATGCAATTGCTTTACATTCCTAATGGCCATGAGATAATCTTGTACGAGGAGATGTCGATGCTCGAATCTTGACTCCAAGAGTTTCCATGCAGTAATAAAGTTTGATCCGACAGTCTGGATAGCATCAAGAGCCACCGTGGCGTCACCCTGAACGTGCGACATGAGATAGTATAGTTTTTCGACATCTGTAAGCTGTTTATCGCTATTTATCAGAGCTTGAAAGAGGTCGCGGAACGATTCCCAGTCTTCTCGACGCCCCGAAAACGCCGGAATGTTGATGCTCGGTAAGCGAATACGCCGGCCCACTATGTCAACAGAACTCTGGGATCCTTCGTGCTCTGAAGTAGCGTGATTGAGACCCTCTTTGGCAT
>JAPYYV010006670.1:0-14103 GCA_030522625.1 Copidosoma aretas | reverse complement strand
ACTGCGGGAGAACGACGTGCTGCGGATTTTGGACATGCTGCGAGGCTTACGCTCCGCCGTCCTCGTGACAGCACGAGTTTAGTCGTTTACGACTAAACACTCTCCTCTACAATATTTTGCGATACTTCTCTCAATCACACTAAGCCTACTGAACCCATCAATATTTGATCCTTTTTTTTTTACAAAGTGTTTTCTATGTATTATATTTAATCCTGTATCCTTAACTGATATATTAATGAATGAGTGCTGTGTTCAGTGCAAAGCATCCACATTTTCGTGTACAAACTGTGCAATTGGGTTTTTGATACGTTAATCAAATAAATAAACAAATAATTACGCTAAAGGATAATCCCCGAGTCGCCGAGGTGGCTGTTGGCGGTGGGGCGGACGAGCGAGGCCGAGGTGATACTGACGAAGGCCGCGGAGAAGAACAGCGTGCCCCTGGGCAACGTTTCGGCGGCTATTGAGGCCCACATCAGCAGTGCCCACTCCAATAGAAAGCTCGGCCAGGAAAAAAAGTACAACGTGACGCACCTGTTCCGCACGCCGAACCTCCGCCTGAAGACTATCTGCGTCTGCGTCAATTGGTTCGTCTGCGGCATGTGCTTCTTCGGGCTGGCCCAGTACATAGGACACCTCGACGGCAACGTCTTCATCAATACCGCCATCTCGGGTACGCTCGTGGTTGTGGGTATTTTACGTTTCGTTCGGTTGGTGATGGAGGTTACGGTTGGTCTTTTCGAAAAAAAACAGCCATTTCGAAATTCTGTTTCTTCTGATTTGGAGTTGGCTAAACTGACCAGTTAAATTTAGAGCATAGTTTATAATATCCTTGTGATACTAAAGCTATGTTTCTGCAGCTGATTCAGAATTAGAAGAAAAATAAGAATTTTTCAAGTTTCTCTCTCTCTCTCTCTTTCTCTGCTTCATGTCCTGAAAATACACTTTGGCGCCGACCCTTAAAAGTTCACTGAGAAAAGTATTACCATATTTCTTTAGCAGAGCGAGGATACTCTCGTTTCATCATAAATTTTACCATCTTGAATAATAGTTTTTATTACCATTACAAACATCGCGTAATTTTTACCATCCTTGTAAAAAAAGAAAAACTACAATTCCAGACTGTAAAATTTTCCATTATACTCATACACTAATTTTAATTACATCTACGTCTTTAGACTACATTGTGATAGCCTAAATTTTTTAATTTTGCCTCAGTTATTAATTTATATATGATTGACCGGGTCATTGGGTATATCATCAAACCCTGGCGCGCGTTTTTCGGTACTCATAAAAAATCTAGGCAGCCCACGAGACGCGTTCACGCGACCCAATTTCAATCGGTGCGAAATTCAGCACCTGGGGCGCCTTTAACGTGCTCGAAAATAATGCCGTCCGTTTTGCGACCAGTGAAAGCATGACACCGCTCTAGTCTTCTCATAACTTTCACTCTGCAGATATACATCGAACCATTCGCATTAACTAGTCTACCTGGGACGAAATACCTAAAAATAAGTACCAATTTGTTACTAACAGCCGTTTTCCCTTTATCACCTTAATTTCCAGCGGCGGTCGAGCTGCCAGGCACGCTGATCGTTCTGTTCCTGATCTCGCGGGTCTCGCGGCTGCGCATCGTCATGGGCGGCAGCTTCGTCTCGGGTGTGATGCTGCTGCTGATCATGTTCTTTGATAACCCTGTGATGCGCGTCACCCTAGCCACAATAGGCATCGCCGGCATGTCCCTGTCCTTCCCGACGGTCTACCTATACAGCAGCGAGGTCTTCCCGACAGTCGTCAGGAACGTCGGCATCGGCGCGGGCAGCATTTGCGCGAGGATCGGTAGCATGATCGCACCCTTCGTCGCTACTATTGTGAGTAAAGGGCGGATGGTTTCTCTTTTTTTTTTTTTTTTTTTTTTTTTTTTTTTTTTTTTTTTTTTTTTTTTTTTTTGTTTTTTTTTCATTATTGCGGTGTAGGTCTACTCTCTATTGTATTTAATCATACGTTATAGGGGCACAAGCATCCGTGGCTGCCGCCACTTGTGTTCGGAATCGGGCCCATCGTCGGAGCCAGCCTTTGCTTGCTGCTGCCCGAGACTATGAACTGCGAACTGCCGGAAACGATAGAGGACGCGGAAGATTTTGGAAAGTGAGTCATAGATGGAATTTTATGGCTGGTGTTTTTTTTGTTCATCGCTGATAGTATGTTATTTTTTACAGGAAAAATTCGAAAAAGAACGAAGCTTAGAGACTTAAAGGCATCGAGGAAGCAGGAGAAAAAAAATAAATCCGTGATCTTGATGATTTCTCTTTTTCTTTGTACAAGGATTCGTGGATACAACGTGTTTCACGAATGGAAAATACCATCAGAGATGGTAGAGACTGATATGTATTTTCATCGATCGACTTTTACTTTTCATCGCATTTTTTAGATTATAATAACTATATAATGTAGAAAAAAAGTTTCGTATTACTTTGAACTTATTACGTGTACTGCCTTTTGTTTGAATCTTTAAATCCGCCTGTAGTATGATCTTTCATGTTCAACTATTGAGCTAGTTTTTATAGTCTATTTTTGTATTGCATAATAAGCTCAAAGTTTTGTAATTTTAAATGTACCCTTGTCTATATTTAATACGATAAATGTTGTTATCTGAATAAAAAAGACATGTCATGTTGCATTATAAAACTTTTATTGCTATTAAGACTTATGATTAAATAATGTATTACAATAATATTATGTATTTCAAACAGTCTTGTATATGTTTGTTACATTAGAATTATTACAAAGCTTACTATTGAGGAAAAATTTTACTTTTTTTAATTAAGCTTTTAATCATAAAATTGCCTATTATTATCACACTATCATATATTATACAAAAAATTAAAAAAATAACTATTCAGACAACTAATTTCATTTCATAGACAGTCAACGCTTATAATATAAATGTTCCCTGTTGACAAAAACTGACAAAGTGAATGTACACAAAATAGCGTCTTAAAGTTTGTCTCGCGATCTAAATCTCACAAATATCACAAGTTGAAATCATAAAAAGTTTGCAACTGCAACAAAAAAGTCCGTTTACGTGGTCGTCTGTCCCAGAACTTTGCTTGGTAACGGAACGACTCCGTTCGTTCTCTTGTGCACAGCATCAAACATCTGATTTCCATATTTCACAGTGGTACTTAACGATCCCAGCCACGAAGAGACAATACTTTTGGTTGCGACTGTTTTTTCGACCGGCTGACCTAGAAAAATAAATTATCAGTAGCATTTTGCAACTGTCGTTATTTACATTTTTTTGTCTGTATGATGTTACTGGTGTGACATAACTCACCAACCAGGAACCTAATTATCGACTCATTGACGAACCCCGGCTTCTCTTGGTGCGGAAAGTGTCCAGCTCCCGTAACGACTTTGACGTTGCACTTTTCCACGTACTCGGTACTCTGTACGATGTTTTCCAGGGAAACGTAGGGATCGGCGTTTCCGATCATCAGAAGAGTTTTCGTCGTCATTGGCTGATGTTCATCTGGGCCGAGCCTTGTGTACGGTAAGTTTCTGTAATAGTTTATTGGTCCGGTCCAGTCCTCTACCAAGTAATTTTAATTTCAGTTCCAATTATTGATACAAGTAAAAAGAATGATTGATAATTTTTTTTTTAGAGTTCTACCTTTTCTACTGAAAGCGTATTTGTACGCTTCGACGTAGTCATTGCTGTTTCGTTTTTCCGTTATTTGCAAGTGCTTGTAGGTATCATTGATAACAGCGAGGTCTTCTTTCAGGACGTCGATTTCTGGTAAAAATGGCAGTCTACTGAAATGCACCCATCTGAACATTACGGGAAAATACTATTAGTTTCACAATAGCTGTTGGATTGCGAACAAGTCTAGGAAAATATGCATACTTTCGACTGAAAATAGTCTCGCCTGATATAGTATTCCAGTAGAAATTCGGATGTGGACTAGAGATACAAACGAATTTACAAACTACGTCCTCATGAATCGCGGCCATGTACCATCCCAGCAAGCCACCCAAGTCGTGTCCTATTATACTGCAATTCTTTTCACCCAGTGCTAGGATGAACTGTTTCAGTTCTTCTATCAGAATTTCGATCCTATACGAACTCTTGTTCAGTGGTTTGTCGCTGTCACCGAAACCTTTCAAATCCAGGGCTACGACTCTACGTGAAGGATACAAATGTTTAGTGCAAGAAAAAACATGAATAATTTTTCTTTTTTTCAAAACTTCATGCACTTATAAGAAGAGATATTTTTTACCTATAGTATTTGGAAAAGACGGGAATTTGTTCTCTCCACGATAGCCAACAGTCCGGAAATCCATGCAACAGTAACATTAGAGGTTTGTCTTTTGTACCAGCCTCGACGTAATGAAATTTTATGCCCTGCATCAGAGTAATTTACAATTAAATTATTAGTTTGGTGTAAGTTGATCAGTACGTGTATTGCTGTACATATTTATGAAAAGAAAATTAGGGTCATTAAATTAATATAACATAAGTGACGGGATAGTCACAAACTATATAAATTAAAGAAGACGAAAAATATTTAAATTATTTCTTGTAAACAGATTCGCAAGCTCATTTATTTAGTTTTGATCTATTCATCAACCTCTAAACCCTTCAATACGAAAAAAATGAAATGTTTCATTATTGGTACGTTAGTATTCGTTCGAAATGAACATCGTAATCGTAACTCGTAACCTTGTAATGTGTAAGTGAAGCCTACCGCCGACCGCGTCAACGTCCCATACCACGCTGAAATCACCAGTTCTCGTCCGAGCACCGAAGTTACACAGCGATGGGCGCGGTTAGTACTTGGTGACCGCTTGGGAACCCCGCGTGCTGTTCAAACTTTAAAAAAAATTTATTACACTTATTCAAAAATACATAGTAGACGTCTGAAGCCTATTTTTTTTACAATTTTTTGTTGCCAGCGCAAAAATTTTTCAATTCGTAAAAACCAAGATTTCGATTTCGAGTGAATCGTTCTACTTTTATATTTATTTTGTATTCATTTGTTTAACAATTTTTCAATGATTCATAGCAATCATTATTTTTATTTACATGTCTGGTGTATGAGCTGTGCTTTATTTCACATCCAAACTTAAATGTCTTAAACTTCAATTATAAATACTTTAGTATATGTCTACTCGCTTTTTGTTTTGTCACTTTTTACTGATAAGATAAATGTCTTTACTTATTAATTATACGAAATATGCAATTTTATTTTCAATTAACTCATAAAGAATTATGGTCTTGCGTTATCGCGATTCGTGTCTTAATTTATAATTGTCAACGTTTTGACAATTTTGATTATTCTAACTATGCAAAAACGTTATTCAGTCACGAAACAACATAATTAAGGCTTTGCATTCAGCTCATCAATAGCTTCAACAGTTGAATCGAAAACAAATATGTAAAGCTCATAAATTGTGTGTGCATTGATTTTAGTACACTGTTTATCGAAGGTCAAACTGAAGTAACCATCCGAATATTTCACGGAGAAATAAAATTTTCCGCCCTCAATGAATTTATCAATAATTTCTTATATTTATTATTTGCTGAAAAAATATGATTCTCATTGTGGATGTAACCAGAGGGTGGGGAATAGTATATTACTCACCTAGGGAGGAAAAATAAAGAATGTCTCAGATCACAGGCATTCCACAACCATTTGATCCGAGACTTTCTATGTGTCCTCCCGTGGGTTGTATAATGTTTTTTACGAGGTTTTTTACCAATCCTTTGCCGGGAGGAGGAATTGTCTTCCCGCGAAGCGGGAAGAAAGTTCCTACTTTCGGCACAACCATAATTTAATATTAATATTTAATTAATATTTAATACTCGATTGCAATATCAAATAAGCGACTTATAGGATACTGTATTTCAAGTGTAATGTAATCATCTTAATTTTGACGCATGTTATCGCCACATTCATGACTTTTTTTTTTTTTTTATTTTTTTTTTATAAATTTAATACATTATTTATATTCAAGTCATATTCTTTGTAACAAATATTTTGAATGATAATTAAATTTTGATAGCTACAAATTCACCATGTTTAAAATGCTTGAAAAATCGAATCAATTAGAAGAAGAAAGACGATACTTTATTCGAACATTAATTAGAGACTAGAGTAAGTATAAAGTTGTATTCAAAACACGGTATTTGAATATTTAATTATTAGATACTGCCCTCTCACGGGTATCTACAACATAATTACTAATACACAATACAACATTCATCGCTCGCGTAAATCATATTTTTTTGTCCCTTGGCCCATAATGTTCGCATCTTATCGTTTGGAGCAGATATTGAGATTTTTCCAGTGGATCCGATCGACAACAACGCCAAAGTGTGTATGAAGTAAAATGGTATCAATTTGACAATCGTCCGAAAAAAATTCTCCACTACTCGTGGTGAAAAAAAACAACTGTAGTACCTTCAGTTTGACGTACGAATGCTTGCCGAAGGTATTGTCGACCAGACACGAGGGCGGCTTGTCCCTGGGCTGTAGCACGAAAAACTGATTGGGATTCCAGGCCCACTTCAACAGTCTCCGCAAAACCAAGTACCACCCGTATACAACGGCCAGGAAGCAGAGCTTGACGCGCTCCCACACCGACGCGTGGACGATCTCCATCGTGGCCTCAAACTTGCGACTCCCGCGTTGCGACGAGAGTATGCCTTTTCTTCGTCTTCCTCTTCTTGTTTACTCGGCACTGCTCATCTCGCCGATCGGAGAAAAAAAGCTACTGCTGCTATCTGTGACTCACGAGCGTCATTCTCGACGCGAAAACAGCACCTTTACGTGTTATCTTGTTCGCGTGTACACGCGAGCACGTACGTACAGGCAAAGTGACGATTGTTCCCAATATACGCTTTGACGACGCTGAAATTTATTAGCGAAAGGTCGCGGCTTATGTAATACCGGACGATGATGACGCCGATCTGTGCTTTTTTCCTCGCGATCGATTAAATCGGTCTGTTTTAAAACTATAGCATGCACATCGGGTGAGATTACGCGCAACGCATTGAATACATACCACTCGCGTGTTCTCGATCTCTACCTATCGGTATTACTGTATACGGTTAGCGCTCTGAAGTTTCGACAACGAGACGCTCGATCGAACTGTTGTTGCTGCTCCGACTGACAATAAGTGTACATCCCCAGCAGAGGGGATCATTTGGAGGAGGGAAAAAGACGGATAACCGGGGCCCGAGAAAGATAGATTGCAGCTCCAATAATCCGAGCGGTTTCGCGCGAGAGCTCCTCCGCGTACGATGGCACGGGTGCATACCTATACTTATATACTTTGTACGTGTGTATGGAGGCGAACAGCCGATCTTCCACTATGGCTTATCAGCGACAGCGAGCCCAGGTTTCGCTACTTTCGACGCCCGTCTTTTTTATACTTACGCGAGTTGTGTTATAGGTATACGGAGGAAGAGAGTCATTTTTTTACAGTCATGCAAGTGGTTTGTTGTAGATTGTTTGAATTTAAATTTTAAGAAGGCAAGTTTAGGGGGGTTGAGCTTTGATGGAAAAATTTAGGGAAAGTCGAGCATCGAAAAATCGTTCATATGAGTATACGATTTGTTTGAAAACTGTACGACTGTTTGTTCGATCAGATAAAGCATTGAACTTTAAATATTTTCAAAATAAAGAGTATACATCATGTGTTCAAACGAGAGCACGAGCACACCAGCATCAAGCTCGGGTAATAGATGTGTAGGTACTTGATAAAAAAAAACTGATTTGACAAAACATTTTACCTTCAGAAATATTGTTTAACAAATGTTTTAAAATAAATTATGAAATCTGTATTACTTACTGGATGTACTGCTCACAAAATTACTAACGAAAAATTAACAAAAAATAAACCTTGAAGGGAGATCTAAGCACTAACCGCGCCCAACGCTGCTTAACTTCAGTGATCGGACGAGAACTGATTTTTTTTTTTTTTTTTTTTTATATTTATTTTACGAAACAACATATTTTACATACATGGATATAAACATACTAGAAAGACCATTATATATATTTACGTACAGAATGGGGCTCTCGCTGCATTTACATATCGGGTTTTTTTTCCATACATTAGGTTGCACATTAAATTTGGCAGTGTTATTGTTGGCTTATATATCATGACATAGACATTCTTTACAGTGTCAGAAAAAGATAAAAAAAACTGACATTTTTTGCCTATTAATGTCCGGTAAGGAATTATATATATTTTTTTATATTCATATTACAACATATATCTATTTGATCAGGTTCAGGAGAAATGTTCCAGCTGGGGAAAAATCAGAATAAAGCCTTTTTACAGGTTGGACGCGAACTGGTGATTTCAGCGTGGTATGGACGTTGAAGAGGGCTTATATATTAAATTACGATCCTTGTGGAAGATAAAAGCATGCCAAATTTTCCGACCAGTCCCCCATGAGCCAGGGAGAGGAAAGAGAGTTTCGTTCTTTGCCTTTCTTTACCTGCTTTGAAAGTACAATTTTATCTTAAGAGTAAATATTACTAACATTTAAACACGAGAATAAAAAATGATTAGTAAAACTTCCCTCTGCTCGGTTAGCCGAGTTGAGTGCAATTTGGATGGCAAAAATCGCTTAACTTTTGAGTGTTCGCTAAAATAAATGCTACATGCTGGCATTGGGTGCGTACAGTAAAAGTAATATTAATCGAAGTAATAATAATCCTAGTGATGTTAGTGGTAACATATGACTGCAAACGCAGTAATAAAATTATAATCTTATTTTCAAAATAATTTTACTTTATAGAGCATACAAAAAGCTTTTTGTTCCATTGTTAATTATCTTGTCACGTAAATTAATGTTATTATTTTATTAAAAAGAACCAGAAGAATAGTTCTTAAGAAAGATTTTTGCTAATCTATTGGCAGCGGTTTTTAATTTTTGTCACAGATTTTAAACACTTGTATCCGTCTACTTTTAAAACGCTTATGCATATAATTTTAAGCGATTCAGGTTGTTCAGCACCCCCATGGGTAGCTCAACCTGCTACATCCAACTATAGTAATATAATAATTTTCAATTACCGTCAGTTAATAGTTAAGGGGATGGAAAAGCAGATTTCGAATTTAATTTCGCGCCATCAGCCTCTGTTGGTAACTGTACATTTTGTTTATTGTTTATATTTTCAAAACGGATGCAAAATCAGAAAAATCCAAATCAGCCTAACCTAAAAAACCTTCAAATCACAAAACTGACAGAGTAGAGAAGATCAAATGAATTTAACGAAATGCAAAAAGTTAAGAATAATATTTGATCATACAGACATACTGAAAGCATTGGACATTATTTTGAAATTGGGATATCTTTAAAACGGCACGCAACATGTTTATAATTCTTTGCTGTATTAATCGTCGTTGTATATATTTCTCGTATTATAATCATTTTTGAAACAATCGTAAGAAAATTGTTGCAGCTATTAGCAAAAGCAGGTATGTCCAAATTGCTTGCTCATAAGATGCAGTGTTAAAACATACGACTTAAAAGTTGAATATCTAGGAAAACCTAAATAAACTAATAATAGTTGAAACATTTTAGAATAAACTACTTGAGCGTGTGTAACTAAACGTCCAAGCGTTTTGAAACTAAATGGATGGAAGTATTAAAAATCCACGTTAAATTAAGCAGTTGAGTATTCTGCTTTGAAATACAGTAGCTGTGTATTATAAACATATATGTTTTTACCTTTTTCATTCAATTTATCATACGTTCATCTTACCGGCATGAGATAAATTCCTCAACGTATCTACGTAAGGCTGTGCAGGTTACTGCCAAATTGATTTTTAAAGCCATATATACGCAGGCCGTGGCTTGATTCTTAAAGTGAGTTACATGGAATTCACCAATGGAAGAGGTTATATCATGGAACCAGCCAATATGAATTGAATATTTGAATTTCGCGGTTTAAGAATTAAGCCACGGCGAGTGTACATAATTCCTTATAACATTTTTTAAAACTTGAAAATTGTTTAATTAAATCAAGTTAACAAAAATATTATTTTAGTATGTAATATTCACAAGAGCAAAAAAATGGCAGCGGTGGGATTCGAACCCACGCCTCCGAAGAGACTGGTGCCTTAAACCAGCGCCTTAGACCGCTCGGCCACGCTACCTCTTTCCTCACGTACCAGAAAATATCCTCCATAATCGAAATGTATACATTTTTATGTAGCTCTTATGTAAAAATAGATTTCAATATAAGTTTTTTACCATGTTATTAACATCACGTTCTGGCTAACTTGGAATTTATTATTTTTTTAAAATACTATCATATTCTATGTGATATTTTATTGTTATTTATTGTAAGACTTCCTGAGCTTCATACTGATAATAAGTGAATCGTTTTAAAAATGGGCATGACTTGTGTCTCCATGTTTATTATAATAAATTTCTTTTTATTCAAAATATTCTTAAAAATAATTTAGTTTTTCTAAATGTACCATCACACTTATAAAACTATTATTTTGTTTTTACTAGGGCCTAATTCACTAACTTTGTCAGCCTTCTCACTTTGGGAGAAAATACTTTTTCGCTGGTGACACATTTTTTCGGGAATGAGAAACTCGCACAAGCCATCGTAAAGACACCTTATACAGACGTCTTGCAGATGTTTTGTTAAGGGGTCATCCATAAATTATGTAACGCTAATTTTCGGCATTATTACCCCCTCCCCTCCCCCCTTGTCACAAAACCGTAACTTTGTCTCATCCCCCCTAGCCCCAGTAACGTAACAAATTACACATATATATAGTATGTATTAGAAATAATGAAATTTTAAAACCTTTTTTATAATATTATATCTATTATAAATAAATGTCTTTATTCACAGTTATAAATGCTCTCAAAGGTTGAAATTTTTATGCATTATTATTTGGTTTTTTTGTACAAGTATTACACAAACAAGTCTAATATTATATCAATAAAAATTTTATAATACATCTTCGAAAGGAACATTGAAGCACGTAGCTATATCTTTGTCATATCGGCGCATTTCATTGTCATAAATATTACAGAACCTAATATCTCAACACTATATCAAATCGAGATTTGACAAATCAAGATATTATTATCGAACATTTGCCCAGAAATGTTAAAATAGTAAAAGGTAGTAATGAAAAATAATAACTTTGACTAGTTGATTTTTAATTTTTTTTTATTAAGAATTCAATCGGTAAGAATAATATATCGTTACGTAACAACTCCGCTGACATCCCCCCCCCCCCTTTGTAACGGAATCGTAACATTTCCAGAGACTCCCCCTTTAGGCGTCACGTAATTCATGGATGGCCCCTAAGTATATTCCCGGTGAAAAAGCAACTTTTCCTTAAGTGAGAAGGCTGAAAAAGTTAGTGATTTAGGCCCTTGATGGACTAAATTAACAAAATTGGAATGTTTTTATGAAAGAATACCTTTCACAGCCGTCAATAAAGCCTCTAATAAGTACATTGGTAGTATGGGATTCAGGTTCCCACAGTAGTGCCGAAAAAGAACAGTCTACTTTAAATTTTATGAACATCGAATGATGTATTTATATAGTAATTATTTGCTTTTGTTTTTATTCAGTTGTGAGCGTAATTCAAGAGTTTTTTCACTTGGTATTTTATAGTATTCCACTAGTTGCATAAGGTTCATAAAAATTTTTCACATTTAAATTTATAAGTTGATGCATCATGCATTCCTCAGTATTTTTAGAGCTTTCGCTGTCTTGTTAAAAAATTTGGTAATTGTTAGATGAATAATACAAATATACAATAAATATTATAATTCAATACAAAACATTGCAACATGTTTTTTCTTATTTTTATAAAAAATGTTCGCAAAAAAAAAGAAAATACAAAGGAAAGTATCTTAGTTGAAAATAGCTCTTAAAAAGCGACTAATTTATTTTCCAAGACATCGGAATAGAATTATTAATCACATAATTTATATTAAATAAAAGTGATGATATATTATCATTATTATTGTTATTATTATTATTATTATTATTATTATTATTATTATTATTTAGGTGCATTAAAAATAGAGTATTGAGTGATCAGTTTGTCATACTATACGCTGTTGTCACAGGAATATATTCGTTATTAAAACAAATATTTCCACATAAATTCAGAAGTAGAATTATGTTTACATTGTCTGCGAGAAAAAAATGTTATATCGAAGTTTAAGTTTTTTTCTTCATCATGAGTGGTTTAACAAATTTAGATTTCGACATGTAATAATCCAATATTAGTATTATAAATATAATTAAAGATATGTTTTTCTGAAAGTTGCGTCGCAGCGGCCGGGGAGTGCACATGTGCGCATCGTCAGGCAAGAGTAAAGTAAGACAGTGCAAGCAAAAACATAAGCAAGGCATAAATCAACAACAAAAAATTTAGGAGAGATAATATTTAGTGAAAACTGCAAAAAGTGAGTCGTGTAAAGTGTAAATAAGAGTTAAAAAGTAAAAGTGAAGTTGAGGTTAGGATACCGAGCCACGAGTATGAGGGTATATAGATAAAAGCTGATCCATTAGTTGGCGCGACCGTGCCTTAGAGAAAATGGCGTCTTTGCACTTGGGGCTAGTGTACTTATACATACGATGGTGCTGTATGTCGTCTATATATAGCACATATATAGCACCATCGTATATATAGGTACACTAGTCCACGTAGAGACGCCATTATCTTTAAGGCACCGTCGTGCCATCTGGCAGATCAGCTTTTTGCGATATACCCTCATAAGAAAAATGCCGCCAAAGAACAGAAGCACACAGTCACCACAAACAACACCACGCTAGAGCAATGTGGTATAACAGTAACAAAGAAAGATTATTCGAGGTGTTAACCCACCAGTGGCGCCCTTCTGGTGAGCAAAGACGAAACCCTAACCTGTCACTTTTTTTGAATGAGGAATAAAGTTCTATTTCATTATATCGGCTATTACACCGTAAAAAAAGTAATTGCCTCTTACAACTCTCTTATTGTCTTCATAATTACCCCCCTTTACTTGCATAATCGATAATATTTATGAAATAAACATTTTATCACTTTGCCGCAAAAAGTTTGAGCTTGAATTTTATTACAGGACAAGGTTCAAGCTACTTCCACCAGAAGGGTGCCACGTGTGGGTTAACAGCTCGAATTCGCTCCGAGGGTTAACAGATATAGATAGGTCACGTGGTACCGCCTTCAAAAAGTGAGGACGCTTTAACATTGGAACATACGGAGATGTGACAGAAATTGTATGTTTATTGAAAAAAACTTCCCTATGTTTCATATCAACTTGTAATTATAAAAGTTTTACTTGATATCTAGTTTTTATTACAAAAATCATACTGCAATTATAAATAAGTTACATATGAGTTTTCTAAAATAAAGGTTATGTGACTGTGATGGGTATCAAATGTATACCTATATATATGCTATACGTAAAATATAGTATTATATTTAACACGCTCAGCTTATGCTGTTGAGCAGCACCACTTTTTGTGAATTAGGCCCCAGCGTTATTTGCCGTCTTTCAAAAGTTTTTTTTGAACGGGGAAAATGAAAGAACCTTACTCCGCTGTTTTGCCACGTGTTTTAACAAGTAAAAATGCAGCAACAAGCGTGATGAGGCGTGTTAAAAAAAAATCCTATCCCATCAAGCATCAGCATCCTCTCTTTTCAAAATCGTCTGCCACCATGCGGAGCACTGTCGAACTCTTCATCCCCACCACGACAACCCTCGGAGCGAATAAAAAAGTAGTAGAGGAACATAACATTAGAGCAGTTGAAGATGAGATGGATTAGAAGATACGAGAGGTTCAAGAAGAAGAAGCCACTAAACATATTAACAAGCTGCAAGAAGAACTGACCTTAGAGCATATACTAACTGGAGGGAGCATGCAATGCTGAAAGAGCGTTATCGCCACACGAGAGAAGAGTTGCATGCTTTCTCTCTCTAACTCACGTGTTATGGCTGTGATTGGTAGAGTGTGTTTGGTGAAGACTCCGTTTACCTCTTCTCCAAACACACTCTACTGGTGAGTTAGAGAGAGAAAGCATGCAACTCTT
>JAPYYV010006669.1:0-14104 GCA_030522625.1 Copidosoma aretas | reverse complement strand
TGTCTACACTTCATTAAACTACATTGTTTGGATGTAAAGAACTTTTGACAGTCCTTGACTGTGGATGGTGCCACCTCCGATTCGGCGCATAGCGAATAAGTAGAATCGCTGGCGGATATATAACTTTATTCGATTACACGACGAGATAGAATCATATTGAATTAGTCGACAAGATAGAATCATGTTGCATAATTTTAAAGATAGAATCATATAATCGGCCCGCTTGAGATATAATTATATGAATAGAAGCTGTCGACGTGGTTAGTTTCCTGTTCATATTGGGAAGATTCAGTTTAAACATTTTTTCCCTTTTAGGATTACTATTAAGTACTTAAATAATTATCAAGCAGCAGAGTAGTAAACTGCACGTCTAAAAAAAATTATGATTTTGCTCAGCTAAGATTATATTACAATGAAAAATACATTGATGTATACGAATATGAAAACTACGTATCCACAAGAGCATTATGGTGATCTTCTTTAGTTACATGAAGAGTATAAAGTGGCTGAAAGTCGAATCCATCACTTTAAATGGTATCAATGAATCATTATTTTGCAGAGAATAAGCCTCACTTAATAATGGGATGTGAAAACAACGTTATCATTATTGATTAAAACTCTTTAACCTCATTAATTTTTTAGTTTCAGTTCCCATCAATATTCACTTAACTTACGCTCTCATAGGTTAATCCTAGACACGTAAGAGATTGAAATTGTGTGATTGAATAATTAAAAATACTTACTTTGTCCATGATTACCTAAAACAGTTAAAGACCTTTTACTGCGAGCAAATGCTTTTGCTTGCAAAGCTATACTTTTCAGCGGAGATGACGTCACGACTAAAACCATCTGCGCATTGCACACAGCGCACCCCTTCTGCGCTTGTACTCGATAAAAATTAGTATTGACTGCGAGCACGTCTAAAATTCTAAAAAAGATTTCTAAAATTATTGTTGATAATTGTTCCTTAGAAATTCAGGAACATTTATCACCACTAACCCTTGCGTTACCTCGAAAAATAAATTGATAAGCATGGTTTTACCACCCCCATAAATTGCAGTACTTAAAATTTGTGTAAAATTAATTATTTTGGCTCGTAAATCGGCTGTCAGGGGTTTTTGAGGTCGCTGATTACAAATCCGAGGTCCATTTACGTGTAAGGGTCGTCTATATCCCTAAAAATCCACCTCTAATCACAAAAAAAATTGAAAAAACTTATTTTGCCTCAGAAATAGTTACTCGGGGTCGCTGATCACCAATCCGAGGTCCATTTGTATGCTGGGGTGGTCACCACCCTATTTTGTATACAAATATTTTATATTTTGTGATAAATTATACGATAATATGTTCGTATGCGAAAACATTATGCGGATTTTTGGTATTGTTGCTATTCAATATTGTAACACGTACATTGAAAAATACATGAATTTCTACATTTTATCATACCATTACCTATTTTTTCGGTAATATTAATGTTGAATTGTCATTATTTTAGTATGAAGATCCTTAATGTGTTATGGAATATCATACACTTATGTAGTATATTATTGTATGTTTTGAATTTGCCCCGCCCTCTACTTACATACCATACTTAGCCTCGCAGAGGTAAAAAGTTTAAACTATTGTTGTTTTTGGTGTTATTGTAATACAAATGTTATTAGTTGTCTCATCATAAAAATTTGTGTAACAGACGTAGTGCACAAATTGGGTGTGTTCGACTTAAAATATTATGCCATCAGTTGTGAAAATTTTTACCGTTACGATTGGAGGCTTAAAATTGTATATTTATGTCATAGATGTATTCTTTGTACTGTATCTTACTGCATTGCAAATAATTATTTTAAAATTATTTGCTGTAAACGTGTAACAAAATTGTAATCCAAACTCATCAGGTGAGAGAATATGTTAATTATACGTCTTGTATCTGTTGTACGATAACATGCAAATTTTGTTATGGAACAGAGTGTTATAATTGCGAGGCACCTGGGACAACGGAGGACGAATCTGTTTCGCCAGCTGAAATACCAGAACAGGACGAAAATTTAGTTGAAGGGACTAATTCTACATCGACAGAATTGGAATAGTTATCAATTAAAAAAGTACAAACAATTTTTTTCTCACAACGAAAATAAACACTTTATTTCGATAAAAAAATGTTTGTTCTACAAATTATTTACCTTGAAGGAAAAAAATTATTTATGCACTTCTTTAGAAAATTTAATTTGCTATGGTAGATGTTGCAATCACGATTACCGATGAAGACAATTCTCTGTATCTTTTTGCTGGCTAATTTGTGTATGTATAATGCAGCCAGGAGAATACAATATTTATGTAAACGTTGTTCATGTTAGCAAAAAAAATTATATCATTTTGACCTCGGATTCGTGATCAGCGACCTAAAAAACCCTCAAAAAACGATTTCCAAAGCAAAATGTATTTTAAAATATTTTTTGTAACTGGGGGTGGATTTTTAAGGGTAGAAACTACCCCCGCACACAAGTGGACCTGAGACTCGTGATCAGCGACTCCAAAAACCCCCTGAGTAACGATTTCTGAGGCAAAATGAGTTTTTTCAATTTTTTTGTTATTGGAGTGATTTTTTAGGGGTAGAGACCACCCACCACACACAAATGGTTCTCGGATTCATTATCAGCGATCTCTAAAACTCCCGACCTACGATTTTCGAGCCAAAATAATGAATTTTACACAAATTTTAAGTACTGCAATTCATGGGGGTGGTAAAACTACCCTAATTAATTCATTTTTCGAGGTAACGCAAGGGTTAGTGGTGATAAATATTTCTAAAGGTCCAAGGAACGAGTACCAATAAAAATTCTTGAAAACGGCGCAGTTCCCCCACTTTTACAATTTTAATATTGCCAAAAAAAAAAAAAAAAAAACATCCAGCATGCAAAAATTGGCTTGCTTTTGACACGCTATATGTTAAAAAATAAGGCACATTTTTATCTGCTCCAGCCGCCCATAAATTGCTCCAGACCTAAACTTAATTGTTTCATATAATTTAATAAAAGCTTCGTCTATACAAATTATTTATCAATGAATATTTACTAGTCATTAATAATTTAGGGAATGGTTGCTGAACGCGCATGCTCAAACATCAATTGACCCAATCGGCCGTATAACTAGATTTACCTTATTTGTTATTATTTAATTTATAGAGTTCAATTTTAGATACTAAGATTCTCTTTTTGTTTACCAAATTTTCTCATACTCTTAATACCGTAAGTACATTCATCATCTTTTTTCTTTTAAATTGATAGTTTGACAAAAAAGTTTGTGTAACCATTTAAGTTTTATAAAATTTAATTTTTTGATAAATAATGTACTCTACCTTTCAAACAATGATTCATGCAATAAAATTGTACAATATATAGATACTACCCCATTAATCGCTTATTTTTTAATACAAATTTTGTTCTTAAGTATATAAATACACATATTTTACAGATTTATATTTTGGTGTGAATGTACAAAAACTTAAATATCTTATTACATATTCAAAAAAAATAAGTTATGTTTGAATATAAAATAAAGCAGCTATATATTTTATTTTCGAAAGATTTTTTTGCGATGTCATAGTCTTGCATAATTTTTCCACATCGTTTTTTTTTATCCAATTGTTATTTATGGTCCAGCAAGAAGCAACATAATATCCAAGAGGACTTTTTTTTTGGAGATCACTTTAACTCTTTATCTGAAGTTCCATAGGAGGAATATACTGTATTATACCACCTAGTATGTATATACGACTACTTATACTTAATGTGATTGGTATATCTTCTAAATAAGTGTGGAACTGATCAAAGTCTGGTTTTGATTCTGTAGTATACTCATTTTTTTGTACATGCATCTTCAACATAAATCTAAATATAAGGACCTGCATCAACTGTTAAATTTCCGTCACTGTTTTGGCAATTATTACAAAAATCAGATTTCTCATCAAATTGTTTTTTTAATTCACTTTCCAGATTTGTATAGTTTTTCCATACAATATTTATTTGTGGCAAAGGTATGACGTATTGATTTTCTGTTTTACTGTATCCGCACTTGCATTGCATGGTTTCTTTTGTACAATCATAGTTTTTTATTAATAAGTAAAAAACCGCTGCCAATAAATTAGCACAAAGCTTCCTCAACGACATTATTTTGCAATCATTATACTTAAAAAAAAAATTATATTAAATATAAGAATGATTTAAAATGTGGAGAGAAGCTATTTTCATGCTCTATGATATGGAATTATTTCGGAAATAACATTACAATTTTTAGCTGAATAGTACAAAAAATATTGTTAAAATTTTTTTAAATCAAATACAATTGACTAAATAATCAGCACTTATTCCTGGAATTGATGTACGTGATATAATTATCTTGTAGTTAAAATATGATTCAATTATCTATAGAATATAACTATGCTGAAATCAAATTAAAATTTTTTGACTTCAAAAATAGCTTAAAGTGTTTTTTTAGCATTAAAAATTGCTATAACAACCTTGATGGGGTATAAAACGTCAAATACTTTTGTAAATCTATATAAGGATATAAAAAGAAACATTTTAAGACCTAGATCATTAAAATAATTTGGAGGGTTTCTGAGGTATGATTTATTCAAGAAAAAAAATTAGATTTTCTTCGATAAAAAGGAAACAAGAAATCGTAAAAAAATTTGTTTCATTCATAATGAAGCTGTTTCAATGCTCAATAAAATACAACTATCAAAGCGAATAATTTTTAATTTTTTCACCCTAAAAGTAGCAAGAAACCGTTTTTTGGACATAAAAAAACGTTGTAACGACCTTCAATCAGGTATGAAACTTAAATTTTTTTTTTTGAAATTGACATGAGGATGTAAAAAAAAAAGTATTTCCAGCCTTGAACAATCAAAATCACTTGAAAATTTTCTAAGATATGAGCGATTTTCCACAAAAATCGCAGTATTCCTTTAATGAAAACCATACAAAATATTTTATCAAAATGATTAAAAACAGAAAATAGAGCTGTTTTGACGCTCTATCAGATGTTACCATTTAGAAATTCAAATTAATTCTTTTTTTTTTCCTTTTAGAAGTAAAAAACCTGTTTTTTGACCATAAAAATCTTTATAACAACATTAATAAGAAATAAAATACAAATTTTTTTCCGAAACAATAAAAGAATATAGGAACAATAATTTGTAGCCATCAATATTTAGAATATGATAGAGATATATTTTTTTTCCTCGAAAATTTTATTATTTTTTGAATAAAACCTGAACAAAATAACTTATCAAATCCCATAAAAATAGAAAATGAAATTTTTTTTTTACTCTACCGAATGAGATTACTGTGTACTTTGCAAAATAAATTTTTGAACCTTATTAAGGCGAAAAACAAGTTCTCCACCATCAAAAATCGTTATAACTACATTAATAAGGTATAAAACTCAAATTTTTTTTCCGAGCCGCCATAGGGACGTTAAAACAAAAAGTTTAAGCCCACAATTATTTAAATCAACCGTTGGGTTCCTGAGATATGACTGATTACACACACACACACACGCACACACACACACACACACAGAGAGAGAGAGAGAGACAGACAGGCAGACTTTTTCTAAAAATGGTATTTTTTCATTTTAGACGCTATATAAAACATTTCTAACGTATTTCTAGAAAAAAAATTTTTTTACTGATACAAAGCTTCCTCTATAAGGAAGCAAAATTGTATGAACGCTATTGCCACAATCTATATATATAAAATTGAAATTATTATTTTTTATTGATAGTTTTAGCAATATATAAAAACGACTGGTATAAATAGTCGCCGATGTTCCTGACTAAGCAGATTGAATGACGGTACTAGGATAACATCTGCTTTGTACGGAGTCCATCTAATTTTGTTGATCTTTAAGAAATTTTTGAAATGTAGAAAAATTATAACAGTTAGCTAAAATTTCCATGATACAATCAAAAGGACACGTATTACTGATAGATATTTTTATTCCATTATGAAGTTTTGGTTGCATATTATTACCATTTTGCATATTGCCTCTTTTTTTGGAATTAATTTTTACTTTGCCAGTATTTTGTGACAATCTAGTATGAACATCAGGGGCTGGTGAGACATAAGATCCTCAAAGTTTATCAACTATGTTATTGTTGTAATTATTTTATTTTAAAATGAATAATTGTGCAGTTTATTGTTGATCTGATTATTTAGATTGTTGTGTTCTTTTTTATTCTATTGTTCATCATTTATACCGTTGGATGAGATTTTTTTAATGTCATCTTTTTCTTTGCGTGGAAGCTCAAAATTATATTGAGTGGAAACGTGAATTATCGGAATATCAATGATGTTTTACCAATGGAAATCTTCAAGTGAATCTTTGTTATTAATATAACTGTTGTCTTGATTAATCGATGATAAATTGCTAGCGGTATCTGCAATCAAAACCGCTTCTTCGTGTGAATCAATTCGTTCATGTTCTATTACATTACTAACTTCATGTTTTTTTCAAAATCATTGTCTGTATCAGAAAAATATTCGATGATATCAGGTAAACTAAGTTTATTTTTCTACCTTTCGGTGGAAGGTAGTGAGTATTTTTACTTGAAATCTTACTATTAACTTTATGAGGTAAATTGTTTAAAGCAGCTGAAGCCAATAGCACGACCTTGACAATTTGGTTGCAGTGTATAATTAAAAATTTGTCGACTCTGGTGGGAGTTTTATCTTCTGAAATGCTGCTTTTTGTTTGTTGAAACAGCGTTTCTATCTTAGCAGAAGATGCTACTGTCGCATTACTGTCAATAGAATATAACATTACATTAATCAGAATTTTCCTCTCGTAACGATATATGAAAGTCGTCGTTAAATTGATGTTTTTATCTTGACGAATAAATAACTTTTTTCTTTTCTTGAAATATGTGTTAGGAATTCTGAACCAGCCAACAGAAATAAATTTTCGAGAAACTCAGTAAAATCGTTCAATGTTTCAATAGTTGTAATAAAACCAGTGTACCTTAGATATAATTCTTTAACTCTTGATGAGAACCCTCTGAAAAAACAAGGCCATTTTGCTACGGCTTTTTGAAAGTGAGCAATATCTGTTCTAATAAAAGTCTGTATTTCTCGAGTCATTTTATCACCTCTTAAAATAAGAAAATATTGGTCGTAATAATCGTCCAAAGTCATTGTATTACACGATATACACAATGCATTTTGCAAAGCTTTACACATGTCGGTTACAATTTGACGTGGTTTTTGCGCACCTAATTTAAAAAAATGATTTAGCCAATAAGATAAAAATTTGTGTCATTAATTTCGGACACCGCTTGACATAATGGAACTATCATATTATTTATACAAGAACTTAAAATTGTTAAATATAGGCTTCCACTTTCAGCGTTTTCTCTTTTTATTTGATTGTAATAGAACTCGTGGAATCCAGAGAAAATGGACAGTTCAGCTCATTTATAATATCATTATTAATACTTACTTGTTGTGAAGACCAGTCATTGACATGAAATGGATCAAATCCGATTTTTTTTACAAATGTATTCCCCTTCATACTTTTTTTGTATGTACTTTACGAGTCAAAAACATTACTGCCTTTGTCAATTCCAAGATTTTCATTTTTAACTTCTTACCTAGCTGTGCGTAGCGTTGGTAAATTATATAATGTTGAGGGTTCCAGATCTGCATAATTCATCAGTTCATTCGCCTTGTCTAGACGCCATTGCTTAGGTTTTTTATGCTGAAGCTCTCGTTTTACGTTCTCTCTTTCTACCCCTTGCAATCTATTCTTTTTGGCATGAGGTATGCCTCTCATATCGTGTGTGACTACATTGAAAATTACATTTCCATTATCTTTAGGTTTAGTAAAACATGTTTCTTTGATTGGAGTTCCACAATTCAAACAGTCACTATGGCTCATTACGTATCCATCATATTTACCAACAGGATGTCTCAAATTAAATGCACACGGTAGTTTCTTATTAGCATATACATGCTATCTCAACACATCGCATCAACCTTGCTGCAAAATTTCTTCCTCTCGGGCCGAGAGAGTCTCGGCCATCTTTGTAAACCTTCTTAATTGGCTGAATATTTTTCTACTCATCACAAGATAATATTACATTGAAAACTAGTGACTTTTTAAATTTGCTTTTATAATTTTTGTATATTTTGCCACACTATATTACTTTTGTTTTTAATTTTTCATCTTCATACAAATCGAACTTCAAAATTTCAGCCAATATCTCTTTTGCTCCGACAACTGGTACCGGGCCTGTTTTTTTTCGAGAGGCCATTTTTCATCCGCTATTTTATTCTCAATAATTTATTTTAAAAAGAATTGAAACAGTAAAAAAACAATTAATTTATCATACTTGTTTGAAAACCGTTACTTAAATAATTGTATACCATGTACGACGTGTACGATTTGGAGTCTCGCAGTGCTGTTACGAAAAGCTTGGAAAATCAACAAGTTCAGTAGTAACGGCTCGGATATTTAAAAATCCGTTTACATTTTACGAGGTATATTAATTAAATGCTTGATTTCATTAACACAAGAATACGTTTGGGTACTGCAGTTTTCTTTACGTAAAGAATTAAGCACAGTCCACAAAACACAACACTGACCACAATATAAAACAATATAAAACGAACACAAAAAGTACGAGCTTACAATTGAATAACTTGTTGACTCTTAGTTAGCACAGAGTCAAATGTAATAAATACGAGCCGTTCGTTACTCATAAGAACATATGTTTCATTACTACATATATAGTTTTCGTCTCTTAAATTGTGTGTATCCGAAATTCTGTGACAATGTGTACATCATTTATGTCAAATATGCTCAGGCAAATCCGTCCCCAATTATTTGTACTTAAAATTTTTATTTATTGCTAAATCTTTTGATGAAAAATAAGAACAACAAAAGATTATCATTACAATTTCATAAGGATTAATAAACATTAACGATGGCCATGAGAATACAAATTTGTATTAAAAAATAAGCGATTAATGAGGTACTATCTGTATATTGTAAAATTTTATTGCATAGATCATTTATAGCAGGATGTTGTGGGTAGAGCGATAAGTAACAATACAGCTGGGTCACTTTATTTGTAAGGTTTAATTATATTGACACACAGCTCATCCATACAAAAAATACGTGAATGTTAAATCAAGGATAAAAAGAAAAACAGGTAATCGCAATGGACTGCACGACAAGGGAATCTGATCGGTCGCGCGCGAAGGCTGACGTAGAGTAGTGATCTGAGCGCGCACACTATCAACGTCAGGTGGCGTTGAGGTAGTCGCAAAGAGACTATACTGTGTCACGTCGTTTTAAATATGTCGCGGAAAAAGTTTGAATTTTCACGACACTTCCCCTCGACGCGATACTTATCGACTCAACTCAAGTGTGAACGACCGAGATACCCAGCAGTTTCATGCACTTTTCATGTTTAGGTTTACAAAGTCCTTTAGTTAATACGTCCGCTGGCATGTCTTCCGTCGAAATGTGTTTTAGCGATACGACACCCGAACTTACAATATCGCGAACAAAGTGGTGACGGATATCAATGTGCTTTGTGCGTGAATGAAAGACCGGGTGACTGGCCAGGAGCTGAGCACCATTATTGTCGTTATATATTGGAACTACGCCGATGTCCACCTGCAGTTCTTTAAGAAGGCGCTGGAGATATACAGCCTCCTTGCAGGCTTCGCTGAGAACCATGTATTCGGCTTCAGTGGTAGATAGTGCGGTGGTCTTTACCTTCTTGTAGTCCCAGGAGATGATACCTTCGTTCATCAGGAAAGTGTAAGATCGTCGATCGTCCAGGCATCCGCCGTAGTCTGCATCGACAAAACCAGTGAGGTTTGGCTCCCCCTGACGGTAGGTGATGCTCAGCTCGGGAGTGCCCTTCAAGTACCGCAGTACTCTCTTCACAGCGTTCCAGTGGGATTTTTTAAAGGAGTCGCTATACTGGCTGAGAACGCTTACTGCGTGAGATATGTTAGGCCACGTTCCTGTAGCCAGGTACAGTAGGCTAACGATGAGTTTCCGGTAGGGGGGTTTCTCGCCATCCGAGTGCGACCAAACATCTTCCTTGGTCAGCCGTGTGCCTGACGACATAGGGGTTGCCACGGGGTTGTAACTCACCATCTTGAAACGCTCGAGGATCGCGGCTATAAAGTTTCTTTGGTTAACCTCTATGTTGTTTTTACCAACCTTGAAATCCAGCCCCAAAAAACGTCTAATCTCGCCCAAGTCCTTGAGGTCGAATGCACGACTGAGGTGCGATTTGAGTCCTCTGATGGTGTCTTAGTCTCTGCTGAGGATGATCATGTCAGCCACATTGATTAGGATGATCGTAAATTTTTCATCTGAGCCCTTTATGTAAATGCATGGATCACCAGCTGTAGCCTTTGCCCCAAACCTTACCAGCTCGTCGTTCAGCCTTTTGTTCCAGGCTCTGCCGGATCGATCGAGCCACGGGGGCAAAGGTTTCGTGGAAGTCAACCCCATGCTGTTGTGCGTAGCCTTTAGCCACGAGTCGAGCCTTTCGTTTTACAACCCTGTTGTTGTCCCCCATCTTGTTCCTGAGGATGAAACGGCTGCCGATCGTGGAGTCACCGTCCATTCTTGCGCGGATATTCCAGGTTCCATTTTTTTAAATTGAACCCACCTCCTCAGCCATGGCTTCGATCCAGTAGTTGGAGTCTGGGCCAGCGAGGGCTTGCTTTACCGGGATTTCAGCAAGAAATGCAAGGTCTGCTATCTCTTAGCGTGGAAATCCACGAAAGTCCTCTTCAAGTTTGCTCGAAACGTCTTGAAATTCTTCTTCGGAGTCAGACGGGCCGTTACGGCGCGGGCGTCGGAGTTTGGCTTGTTCTTCGCACGCTCGTCGTCCGGCAACTCGAACTTTTCTTGCAAGTTTATTTCGATAAAAGCTTCCTCGCGTTCTTCGCGCTCGATCTCGAGTTTTTGTCCGCTTGAGTTTAAGAAGGTGACATCTCTTAAAACAATCACTTTTTTCTCCGTCGGTATCCATATGCGATACGCCTTGCTTTCTTCGCTATAGCCGACGAACGCACCCTTCACGGAGTGCGGTTCGAGTTTTCCCTTGCCTTGCTTTCGATTAATCACGTACACTGATGAACCGAATCGACGCAGGTGTGACACGTCAGGAGGTTTTCCATGCCACAGTTCGAATGGAGTGTTGCCGTCAAGTTTTCTCGATGGAGTTCTATTCAGAACATAGTTTGCCGTATTCACGGCTTCAGCCCACGTGCTCTCCGGGAGGCCTGACTCGATTTATAAGCATCTCGCTGTGTTAATAAGGGTCCTGTTCTTTCGTTCTGCTTTCCCATTTTGCTCCGGATTATACGGTGCTGTCAGTCGCCTCGAGATTCCATGCCTATTTAACAGGTCGTTGGAGTCCTTGTTGACGTACTCGAGCCCGTTGTCTGACTGCAGGCACTTGATGTTCGCTCCCTTTTGGTTAAGTAAAAGCGCACGGTATTTGTCAAATTCCCGTAGGACTTCGTTCTTTTGCCTAAGGAACCTGACCTCGCACCAACCGGATCGGTCGTCGATGAAGGTGCATACGTACCGGCTCCTGCCTAGCGATTCGACACGCATCGGCCTGCACACATCCGAATGTACGATGTCATGCAATGCCGTTTCGTGATCCGATTGTTTTGGAAAAGGCTTTCTTTCCCGCTTGTAAACAGAGCATTTTCTCCCTGTGTAGCCGAAGAGACGTATAGTGACGTACTTCCTTTTTGTTGCTGTTCGGCTCTTGGCTTCTTTTACCCTTGAAACTTTCATTTTTCACCTTACGTGCGACCATGGCCACTTGCGTGTCGTCGTTTGCTGCTTTTTGTGCGTCATACTCTTCTGCGATCCTAATCCGTAACGTCTCAGGCGCTGGTAGTTCGTCGCGAGAAGTCATGGCACATCTAAAGTTGTCAAACTTTTCTGGTAAGCTGCGCAATAGAATTACTGACAGCAGGTCTGCATTTACTTCTGTGTCCACGTCTGCGAGCTTATCGACGACATCAAAAAAGTTTATCGTGTGTTCACGGGCGTCCTGATCGAGATGAGTTGGTTCAGGAATGCGGCTTTGCGCGTTGGCCCCTTTGACTGGTATATACCTTCCAATCGCGTCCAGATTTCGTGTGCCGACTTGCATCCTTTTTACCTGTTTAAGTTCTGAAGGACTTATTTCTAGTATCAAATCTGACTGAGCCTTCAGATCTTCTTCCTCTCATTTTACTGCGGCTTTGGCTGTTGTTTCGTCTGTACTTGTGACCTCCGGTTTTACTTTCGTGCCACTTTCATAGCTCCATACGCCGTTCTTTATTAAAACGGCACGGACTTGCATTTTCCACGTGTAATAGTTCTCTTTGCCCAGGGTTTCGAACTTTACTCCGCTCGAGCTCATCTTTGGCACTTGTGTATGTCACTTTTCTTTTCATCGCACGTTACCGCGTGTTGAACCCATAACCTACAGCAGGGTGTTGTGGGTAGGGCGATAAGTAACAATACAGCCGGGTAACTTTATTTATAAGGTTTAATTATATTGACACACAGGTAATCGATGCAAAAAATACGCGAATGTTAAATCAAGGATAAAAAGGAAGACAGGTAATCGCAACGCCCTGCAGGACGAGGGAATCTGATAGGTCGCGCGCGAAGGCTAACGTAGAGTAGTGATCTGAGCGCGCACACTATTAACGTCGGGTGGCGTTGGGGTAATGACAAAGAGACTATACTGTATCGCGTCGCTTTAAATAGCACAACCGGGAAAACTTTGAATTTTCACGACATCATTGTTTGAAAGGTAGAGTACATTATTGATCAAAAAACTTAAATGGTTACACAAACTTTTTAGTCAAACTATCAATTTAAAAGAAAAAAGATGAAATATGTATTTACGGTATTAAGAATATGAGAAAATTCGTTGAATAAAAAGAGAATCTTAGTATTTAAAATCGAATCCCATAAATTAAATAATAACAAATAAGGTAAATCTAGTGATACGGCCGATTGGGTCAATTTATGTTTGCGCATGCGCGTTCAGCAACCATTCCCTAGATTATTAATGACCAGTAAATATTCATTGATAAATAATTTGTATGGACGAAGCTTTTATTAAATTATATGAAGCAATTAAGTTTAGGTCTGAAGCAATTTATTGGCGGCTGAAGCAGATAAAAATGTGCCTTATTTTTAACATATGTGTCAAAGGCAAGTCAATTTTTGCATGCTAAATGATTTTTTTTGGTAATATTAAGATTGAAGCAATAACAAATAATTACATAGATAAACGAAGCTATTAAAAACACATATCCCTGTATTTTTTATTTTCGTATAGGAGTAATTTTGCAGACTGGAACGTCTGTGGTAGGTGAGACCATATCTGGAGGACTGTGAGTTCACCGTTGTCACGGATAATAGTTCTCTAACATGGGTATTCAATATGCCGAAGCCATCTGCACTGAGAAAAAAGTCTAATGAAGTTTACTAGAGTCTCTGGTAGTAGTTACTATGTAATTTTGGTAGTGGCGCTCTAGTATAGTTCACTTGACAGCTTTGGTAATCACTACTAAATATCCAAGTAGCTATTACTAGGAAGGTTTCCAGTACTAATTTACTATAAATAAAACGGTTAATGACTTTAATATTAATATTAAGTGAATATTTACGCAAACATAGGTAATAGAATAGATAATTAACTTTTAACCGATACATTAGAATATAAATAACCGTATGATTGTTAATATTTATAATCCGTGGTTTGTTGATAAATGCAATGTAATGGCTGTTTCTTATATTAGTAAGATAATAATTGTGATGGTAATTGATTCCAGTAATTATTATTGGATTTTCTAATATGCTTGTATATATGGGTATGGAAACTCTAAGGAAAACTCATAATAAGAAATCAGCTTGTTAAGTCATGATAAGAAACAAAACTTTTTTTTCGAAGGAGAGGTAAATAAGATACTATGAATGTGGTTCACAATTTTTTTATTTAAATATAAATTATTAATGAGCGTTAATGAGTGTTCATGATTGATATACAGTA
>JAPYYV010006668.1:0-30269 GCA_030522625.1 Copidosoma aretas | reverse complement strand
TCTTTTCGTCGCACTTAAGCAAGCTGTGATTCTTTTCGTGGCAGGAGTGCGTTGGGATTGTGTTCGTGACACATCTGAGTTGGGATTGTCTTCCATTGAAGCATCGATATCGTCATACTTTTTTTTTCTGGACAAACAAGTATATAAGATGATTATAGTTTTTTTCTTAGGACAAATCGGTTTTGTAGGTTAAGTAATGGTTCTAAAAAATGTATTAGAGTAATGTATTTATGTATTCGCAAGATGCATGATTTAAATTAGGAAAATTACGTATTTTGACGTGATCCTGACAGGTTTTACGGTTAGGAAACGGCTACAAAATGTTGTCAATCCTTTCTCTATACTTTTAAATACAATAGCTCTAGCTTTGATGATATTTTATTAAGTTTTTCGGGAGATTCACTATTTTATTTGAAAAGATAACTATTTTCCATGTCATTCTGATAAATTTGTAGTTTAGAAAACGGCTACAAAAATTTTTTCATGCTTTTTATATACAACTTAATACATAAGCTGTAAGCTACATTAAATTTTATAGTACTTTATTCACTAGCTCGGAAAAGTCACAATTTTAATTGACAAAATAATCATTTTTATGAAAATTGTACAGTCTTGTTGGTTAGGAAACGCTTCAAATATGTTTCTCATGCTATTTCTATATTTTCTTATACGAACGCTTTATGCAACAGTAAGTTTTATGTAACAATATTTATTTGTTGGAAATATTCACGATTTTAATTCAACAAATAACTATTTTCAACGTGCTTTTGACAAATTTGTAGGTTAGGTAATGGCTACAAAAAAATTACTTGTACTTTTTCTATTTTACTTAATACGAAAGCTGTAAGCTACAGTAATTTTTGTAGTACTGCATGTATCCCTTGGTTCAGAAGATTTACGATTTAAATTAAAAAAATTACGATTTTCCATTTTATTGTTACAGTTTTTTAGGTTAGGAAACGACTTAATAATGTTACTAATACTATCTATTAATTTTCTTACATAACATCTACAAGTTACAGTAAGTTTTATGTTTCAATATTCAGTTGTTAGGGAGATTTACGACTTTCGTTCAAAAAAGAATGATTTTTTACGTTATTTTAACAGTTTTGTAGGTTAGGATATGGGTGGAAAATGTCACCCAAGATTCTCCAGCACTCTCTGATATATAGGCTTCTAGCTAAAGAAAGTTGCATGATACTGGATTCTTTTTTTAAGAATATTTACGATTTTTAGTAGATAGTTTTTTTTTTTTTCGTATTCTTACATTTTTTGTAGGTTAGAAAACGGTTTGGTAGTCTTAAATATAGTTTTCTTGTATTGCCAATTCAATAACCTGCAAGCTCTAAAATGTTTTATCGTCCTACCTCACTCCGTACTAGAGATTTACGATCTTGAGAAAAAAAACCCCGATTTTTACCACTGTGTGACGGCAGAGGTGACAATTCGAAAGCGAAAAAATCACCAAGTAAAAGTCCAAGATTTCGCTCGATCAAGTGAGAGTGTTATTTCGGAAACTGGACCAACAACGTCATTGAGAAAAACAAATAGAAATAGAGTTGCACTTCCGGCACGTCAAATTAAATCATGGCGTCGGTTGAGCGGAAAAATGACGGGGAAGAAAAAGAAGTAAAGCTGGAGGAGGAAGAAAATAGTGCTCCTGACGCTATAATTGATTTACTACCGTTTAAAATGCATGTACCTAGATACAAATTTTGTGGCCCAGCAACAAAACTAGCGGAGCGCATTGAACATGGAGTAGTGGGAATTAATCCTTTGGATCAAGCTTGTCGTCAGCACGGTCTTTCCTACGCTACGGAGAAGAAGAGTTACTTCGAAAAGCTGATCGTGTATTAGCTGGATTTCCTTTTTATTGTATGTTTGCTGGAGAAACACCACCGGATGAGCGAACAGTCGCTTTATTGACGGCATGCTGTATGTGTAGCAAAATAACGTTTGAAAAGTTCTTTTCGCGCATTAAGAGAGTTATCGGATCTAAATCTAGCAAGAAAAAGAGCGTGTAGGAAAAAATAAAGAAAAAAAATAATAATGCATAATATATTGCGAAAACTTTACTACGAAGCAGCGTGACCCACTGCATACGCTGGTGGAAACAAACTCGTGAGTGCTGCCAAAAAGAATTTTTCGCGACCAAACTTAATAGGATGACTCAAGAGCCAAGATGCATACAATTTACACCTATAAGACATCGTTTTCCCAGTAGAAGTTATAATGTTTGTACTGTTGATGATTTGTGGTAAGCTGATTTAATGGATTTAAGATTTTTAAACTTACAGCGACGGGTGTGCTTACGTTCTCGTTGTCATAGATATCGTCAGCAAATACGCTTGAGCAGAACCGATGAGGAAGAAAACGTCGAAAAACGTTTTTAAAGCATTTCAACGTATTTTGTCGAGAAGCAATGATCGCAAACCAATGTGTCTCCAGACGTATAAAGTCAAAGAATTTATAGGACGCGAAATGCAGATAACTTTAAAAGATAACAAAATTGCATATCGGGTAGCTCGTAGTCCCCAGACGAAATCGGCTACAGGCGAACGCTTCATAAAAACTATAAAGGAAATGATGTGGCGATACTTTTTACACACAAAAATCCATCGCTTCGTAGATCTTATTCTGAAAATAATCGAGGCTTCCAATCGCACAAAGCATTCATCAACAAATATGGTACCCGTTGACGTGACCTTGCACAATGTTGCGCAAGCGCGTAAAAATATAAAGCAACGTTATAGCCGACACACTAATAAAGTCCAAAGTACAGCGTTGAAGATTTAGTTCGTACTAGTAAAGCGAGAAGTGTCATTACCAAAGGTTACGATAGCGGATGGACTCTGCAGTTGTTTAGAATTGTACGTATCTTTTGATCACGCCAACCTCCAGTGTATTTTCTCAGAGATTTGGCTAACGAAGACATTGACGGATTTTCTTACGAAGAAGAACCAAGCAGAGTGCGTACGAATTTAAAGGAAAGCTTCTTTAAGGTGGACAAGGTATTGAAAAGACGCGATAAAGGACGATCCAAAGAATATTTTGTCAGTTGGAAGGGTTATCCAGAAAAGTTCAATTCATGGGTAAATGCTGATTACTTAAAAAACAATGAAGGTCGAATTTTATGTTGTGCTGCCTAGCAACAGTAGTATGCAGTATTACCCTGATAATAATACTATCCATTACGTGACTAGATTACCACAACAACTACGCTTGCACGGTCAATGGGTCGTTGGAACAACATATATTGAAATACCACTGACCTTTGAACACGAAGTGAAAAATAGCGAGAGAAAGATCACCGTAAGAACCATACCACGACTACATACGCCATGGGCGCTTAAAGAAGAAGTAGAAGAAGAGACCGTCTCTTATGTTGATTCTCATATACGTCCCGGTCTGTACACGAGTATCGAAGAAATGAGTGAAGAAATAAATCGTTATAATACTGGGCGGGGTCACGTGATTTATAATTTGGAAAGAGGCGGTTACGTTGTTGCCAAGTTAGTCCGCCCCGAAACGTCCAACTGCGAAAACGTACACCGATTAACGTCATCCGAAAAATTACATAAAATCTTTGGATTTGAAAGTACCACAATTATTTTTGTTGAAAACAACGAAATTAAATCGGTTCGTCCAGCTTATCTCGTCAATGCTCTACCGTCCATGCTCATGGTTTGTAGTGACATCTGTGAACCATACATCGTAGGATACGTTCAATCGCGTTTGTTGCAAGTGGTGTTGTTGGACCTTCAAGGTTACGCGTACGGTAGTATCAAAAATAAAATTTTTTTACCACCTATGTATATGCCACTGTTGTTTAACTCGTTCCACACCATTGAAGTTGATGTAAGGGACCGAATTGGTAGACTCATACCATTTGACTTTGGAACACTAACAGGTACACTTCGTTTGAAAAAAATCGATTAAAATCTTGTATGACGTCACCACTAGAAATATGCCTTTCAAAGAGACATTTCACAATCGTGTGAGGGAATCTGGCGATGTATTAAGGAGAAAAGTCGAGGAAAAATTGGATAAACTTATGGAAGTTTGGCTTATAAAGGCGGTCGTTCTGACACACCATTTCATTTGCAACTGCACGGTGGCTCTGCACAGTTGACTTATGGTCGTCGTAAGAGCAAAGGTAAAAAGAAAAAAGTGTAAAGAGTGCGCAGTCATCGCAAAAGAAAAACGAAACCAAACACAATCGTTGCATCAGAGAAGAAAAAGTAGAAGAAGAAGGAGGGGAAAAATAACAGAACCGCTAGTGACATTTTTGATAGTTCAATAAAGAAAATGGCTTTGTTGCACAACCACTTGTGTCAGTGTTAACTGTCCGAGCTTTTTTTGTTTGATATTCCACCGACGCAAACAACCATCGAAGGATCGCACTGAGTACAGTACAAACCGATATCATCGCTAATGGATGATCCATCCATAAGTTAAATTGTGGATGCTATTACGGGCCAGGGTTTGTTTAGTGTACGTGCTACTTGTGATATAGTAGGCGTTTCTTCAAAAAGTGCAAGCATGTTTGGAGATGGCTTTAGTCCTTACTGCAGTAAGTGTCATACACACACAACGTAGACACACAACTCGATTGCGTGACACATGCACATGAGCGCCACTCTAGGCGTGATGAAGTGAATCCTGACCGTTATTGTATTTTTTATTTGTAATGCAAACTCATTCTGGTGTTTCGAGCGATTAGTGATGAGTGAATATAAAAATTTAAAGGAAAAAATCATTCGAAACTCATACAAGTGAAAATAAACATCTGAAATATATTCAAGCTATTATGATTTGTATATGTGTAGAAAAAAGTGTAATAATAAGTGTAATAATAAGTGTGTATATTTAGTGGAAGATTGGTATTTTTTTACCAAACAATTGTTTAATAGTATAAGAATGTGCATTGTCAGCGTCACGCGTACATCTCTCTTAAGGAGCCAGAGAGTGTTTATAAGACAACCACGTAAACGCTGACGATTAGCAATCTGTGCCATCAAATTTTCTCTTCTTTCTATGTACACACACAACTCCGTTGCGCGACACATATACATAAGCACTATTATAGGCCGTCCTATAACACTCTATAAGTACTCACATAAATGCTACAGTCTGGGCATGGTCTAGTGCATGCTACACTTTGGGTGTGGTCTAGTGGGCTTTCTTCCACTTTCATACTCTCTCCCTCTTTCTTTATTTTCCCTCTCTTCATCTCCCTCTCTCTTACTTTGATTCATTTTATTCCTCATTCTCAATCGTGGAGGGGGGGGGGGAGAGAACGTCGTATCCCCCTCCTTGATGCACTGCGACACAGTAGCTTGTTCGTAAAGCCTCATCAGTCCAGCTGGCGGGGGTTTGTTGTGACGGGCCACTGTGTCGCAATAACTACTTATATACAATAAACTTGATTTACAAATAATTTTTATTGTATAATCTCCAAAGTAAGTGTTAGTTTTATCTGCACATAACGAAATAACATTTTTTTTTGTTTTGATCTTGAGTATAGTGGGTTTATAGCTATTAAAAGTAAATATAAGCATAAGATAAACCGTCATACTTAAAACATAAACAAAGCAATTTAAATAAAGCCAATAATATAGGAACAAAATATTATTTTATCGGTAATATAAATAAAATTGGGATATGCGGGATGTATTCTTCTTTCCCGGGACACTTTTGGAGGCATATTTTAAGTCGGGAGATAAGATTATTTTTCGAGACTGTCCCGGTGAATCCGGAACGGTTGGCAGTTTACTTTATCACACACATCTATTTCATGATTTAATGTTTACTTTAAACGTTAATATCTTAACAACTAGATACAAGATCTTTTTTAAATTAAATTATAACTTTCTTGGAATAATAACATGTTAGTCTTTTGACAAAAACTTTATATTTTCTTTCTTACTCAAAGAACAAGACGTGCCGTCCCATAAACGCCATGTAAAACAAACAAAATACAAACTATGGATAACAATATTTCTAATATAAAACACAGGAATAAGCTTAATTTTTGCCAAAAGATGTATTATTACCAAAAGTATAACATACTTTTTTTTAAGATCTGCAGAAATATTTTCGTGACTCCTCTACCATATCTATATTGAAAGAAGGTCGCGAGCTCTGATGCCTCTAATATAACGACAAGGCGTGTACTTATTTAGCGGCAGCAGAGCTCGTGACTTTGTACATCAGATGTTGCTTAAGGCGCAGGTGATGTCGCTATTTGCGCACGTACGTTGCCTGTGTATAGTATGCATATCGGGTACCCCTTGACTCGGGACGTCGCACGTACGTAAGCCGCGAGCTCTGCTGCTGCTAATCGAGCGCTCTGCTGCCGCTGAACGAGTGCATGCGTGAACGCTATATTTGAGGCATCGGAGCTCGTGACCTTCTTTCAGTGTACCTTTAACAACTTAATAAACTTCTAGAGTTGTAAAAATCCTACTTCCAAGTTCCTACATTATTTTTTTTATCACTTAAGTGGCGGAAATTTTGATTTTTTTAGTTTTTCATAAATATAAAAAAATCTGTACGTTGTACAGCAAAATGTTTCCTGCAAAAGTTGTAGCCTACTTTATTATCTACTGAAGAAAAAAAAGAAAAAAAGTTGCGTAACGATCGATAGTCAAGTTGCAAATCGCAAACAATCAACGAAAACACTCATTTTCGTGATTATCAAACAATTATTGTTGCAGTTAGATTAGGATGTTTAAAATTTACTGTAATTTAGAATAAGTCATGTAGAAAGAGTCGTCCAAAAATTTAAACGATCCATTGGATAGTTTGTTAACAATCGAATTCGGAACTAAAAAAACTTGACATTTAAATTTATTGTAAAATTTTTTTTAGCGATCTCACAATAGCGTGTCCTACTTAAAGTGCTTGGATGTTTCTGTATTTTTTTTTGTAATATATTCTTGAGGTGTAAATAGCTTTAGCTAACAATTTCATACCCTTTAACTGATGCTTTTTTGAAATGGTATCAAAAAAACAGGATAACCCTTGCTTAGATTTGTTGTGATTTTTTGATTTACCTGAGGAATCCTTCTTGTGTTGTGTATCATCAGGATTATTTGATATATTACTCGTACTCGTACTAGTGTTATATTTATCGCTTGAATAATCAAGAGAGTTGTTGTTGTTTCAGCTGTTTCTTTTCCTTTTTTCTCCCCCTCCTAACTGAAACTTAACGTCATCCGGGCAGTTTTTGCACTGTTGTAATATTTGATTAACCATCCGACTCACGTGAAAAGCGTATTGCTAAGCACAAAAACAACTTTTGTAGGTGCACGTTCTTCGATTTGCTAATATTCCTTCTTTTATAAAGCATTTTGAGACAATACTGGTCTGCTTATCGACTGTAATAAACTGATGAACAGCACACCAATTTTCGAAGTTTTACCAGTTCTAATTTGAAATAATCCTAGCTTATAACTATCTAAAAGAAAAAAAAAACTTAGAAAAAATGCAATAGTTCCAATACAAAGCATAAGTAGATACCAGTATTTAGTATGATGAATATTAAAGACCAAATCAACCTTAAATAATGTGCTAGCACTGTGAAAGAGGTTAGAGCTGATAAGCGATCACGTGGATCAGCCTGGCGAACCGAGACTAACGATTCGAGCCTATTCATCTGTAGGTTATAACGGCTAAACAGCTCTGACGGCGGTCAGAAAGTTTCACTTGTACGGTCCGCAGACCACTTTTTGACAGTCAGACTGACGGCTTCGCAACACTTTTACAGCACTCCTAGCCGATCAACATGACCTCACTCGATAAATGCGTGAACTATTTTGATTTTTTTTTTTTTTAAATCTAATATCTTAAGGAAGAATTAAAATGGAACGATGATTTTTGTTAAAGCGTACAGGTACGAGGTCTGTTCAGAAAGTATCGCGAATTTTTAATTTCCGCGGGATACGTGTATCTGAGTTTTGATTTTTGCGTAGCATTACGTTGGTACTCATTTCCCTTACTTATGCTGACAAGGTCGGCCATTTTGAATGTTTAGTTAATTTTTGACAACTGTTGTGCTTGAATGTGTTTTGACTCGTATTCGATTTTTACCTATTCCAAAAAATGGATCAAAGAATGTATATCAAATTTTGTGTGAAAAACAAATTAAATTTTGTGAACGCCTTCCGAATGTTGACTATGGCATATGGTAAAGCTACCTTGGACCATAGCAACGCTTATCGGTGGTACAAAATGTTCTCAGAGGGCTGAGAAAATGTGAACGACGAACAGCGTGCCGGACGCCCGAGCACGTTAACAACAGTGGAAAACATTGATAAAGTGGAGAAAATAGTATTGACCAATCGACGAATCACCGTTAGAGATGTTGCTGAGGATCTAAACATATCGATTGGCTCGTGCCATTCGATTTTAACCAATGATTTGGGCATGGGTCGGGTCGTCGCGAAATTCGTGCAAAAATTTCTCAATTTCGACCAAAAACAGCATCGCATTAACATTGCTCAAGAGATGTTAAACTCGGTTCATGACGACACAAATGTGCTCCAGAGGGTCATAACTGGTGACAAATCATGGATTTATGGTTATGACGTGGAAACTAAAGCTCAATCATCCCGATGTAAGCTGTCGCATGAACCAGGACCGAAAAAAGCGTGCCAAGTTCAGTCGAACGTGAAGGTTTTGCTCACAGTTTTCTTCGATTGCAGGGGCGTGGTGCATCATGAGTTCTTGACACAAGGTAGTACGGTCAATAAGGAATATTATCTGCATATTATGCGCAATTTGCGTGAAGCAATCCGCCAAAAACGCCTGGATTTTTGGAAGAACAAAAACTGGCTTTTGCACCATGATAACGCCCCTGCACACACATCGTTGCTTGTGCGCGAATATTTAGCCAAAAAAAATACAGTAATGGTGCCGCAGCCACCGTATTCCCCAGACCTGGCCCCCTGTGAATATTTTCTGTTCCCAAAACTGAAGAGGCCCATGAAAGGACGACGGTACGCCGCGATTGAGGAGATAAAGATGTCATCGAAGGAGAAGCTAAACAAGATCACAAAAAATGAGTTTTTGAAGTGCTTCGAGGATTAGAAAAAACGTTGGCATAAGTGTATTATATCCGAGAGGGATTACTTTGAAAGGGACAAAATAGATATTCATGAATAAATAAATACTTTTTGAAAAAATAAAAAATTTGCCATACTTTTTGAACAGACCTCGTATGTTGATGTATAATGCAGATCAACTATTCATAAAGGTGAAATATTTTTCTTTAACTTAGAAATAGTACACTTCCTACCTAGGGCAAAAAATACGACCTCCGCGCCCGAAGGGCGAGGTTGTTGTATATTTATGCCCGAGGTGAGTACAACATTTTTTGTACCGAGGGCAGAAAGTGCCAATTTCTGCCCGTGGGCGCATTTTCGGCCCGCTAATCGCTTTCGGCCCTAGGGCAGAAAGTGATTAGGAGGGCCGAAAATGCGTCCCGAGGACAGAAAGGCTCTGCCGCACTTTCTGCCCTAGGTAAGAAAAATTATTGAATGCATGAATTCTTCCCAAAAAAATAAAAAACTGGTTCTAACTCAACTGAATACGTAGTATAAACCATAAAAAAGTATTAATAATTATTCTTCTTTGTTTCGGTCACTTTATTATTCATATAATAGCACTTCTGGCTGCGAAACATGACCTTACTCGACGACTGCAAAACTATTTTAATTTTTTCTTCAAAATCTAATATCTTAAGAACAGATAAAGATAGAACGATGATTTTTATTGAAGCGTTAACATATTGATATAGAATACAGAAAAACCATTCATAAAGATGTTTTATTTTTTGCTAACCTTAAATAATCATTAAACACTTAAATACTTTTGAAACAAAAACAGGTTTAAACTTGACTAAATACTTAAAAAGCAACTTTAATAGCTTCACTCTCAGTTGAGTCCTATTCTTTGGATAAATCACATGTAGACGTTTCAGCTGTTTATATACAGCCCTCTTCAGTACACTAAAAATTATAGTATTATTTCAATCATCAAGAAACATATTTACAATTAGCACGGCCTAAAAAACGTAATTAATTTAATAATAATACTTACAAAATAGGAGTAGCGTCAACTTAACAATCATAACATAAAACTGTGCTCTCGTAACATTACGTAAAAACTAAAGTAATAATTGTATGTATAGTACAGGACCAAAGTACTTACATATGAAAAAGAAAGTGCTATTCTTTGAAAAGTTACTCAGCAGCGGTAAACTGCAGGCTTACATCTCAAAATCACGAGGAACGAGTGCATTAGGCAATAAACAAAAAGGAGAATTAAGTGAAAAAGGGGGAACAAAAAAAAAAGCATTCATTTAAAACAATTTTTGATGTATTTTTAAAAATATTGTTCAAATTTGTTGTCTATTTCCTTATTAACAGTATTATATCTATTAATATAGATCATTTCTGAAACCAAGCCTTTTGGGTAGTTATTTTCTTTATCTTATATTTTTATTGAGTCCGGTGAACTTCCAATAAAATAAAATTTATGAATAATCTTAGTCAAGATCTTATCAATAAACTTGAACAACATGGGGTAGTTTAGGCAATCAATTGTCAGACTGGAGATGGTTTTTACGTCGGTCAGACTGGTAGAACGTTGGAAATCAGGAATAAGGAGCATGAGAACATTTTTAAAAAATGTAAAAATTGCGATGTAGACTCTTGTAATACATGCAAAAGTGAGAAGGGGAAAAAATCAGCATTTTTCGGACATTTTCTGAATACGGGTCATTACTTTGGTTTTTCACCGGACTCAAGAAAAATATTAGATGAAGAAAAAAACTACCCAAAACGCTTAGTTTCAGAAATGATTTATATTAATAGATATAATACTGTTAATAAGAAAATACACACAAAATTTAAATAATATTTTTAAAAATATATCAAAAATTGGCTTAAATGAATGCTTTCAATTTTTGTTCCCCCCTTTTCACTTAATTTTCCTTTTTGTTTATTGCCTAATGCACTCGTTCCCCTTGATTTTGAAATGTCAGCCTGCAGTTTACCGTTGCTGAGTAACTTTTCAAAGAATAGCACTTTCTTTTTCATATCTAAGTACTTTGGTCCTGTACTATACATACAATTATTACCTTAGTTTTTACGTAATGTTACGAAAGCACAGTTTTATATTATGATTGTTTAGTTGACACTGCTCGTATTTTGTAAGTATTATTGTTAAATTAATTATGTAAACAAGGCCGTGCTAATTGTAGATATGTCTCTGGATGTCTGAAATTTTTATGTAATTTTTTAGTGTACTGAACTGGGCTGTATATAAACAGCTGAAACGTCTACATGTGATTTATTTAAAGAATAAAACTAAACTGACAGTAAAGCAATTAAAGTTGCTTTTTGTTTATTTATCTACTGTTATTAGACTCATAAACACCTAATCAACTAAATACTTACTATCGACCATAAAAAAACATTGCAAATAAAACGCTTTTACGTTTGAGTCACTGTATTATTCATATAGCAGCACTCCTAGCCTCTGAACATGACCTCACTCGACGAATGCGTGAAATATTTAAAAAAATTTTAATAAGTATTTAATCTCAAGAACGAATTAAGAGATTATCATGATTTCAAATGAAGCATGAGACTTGTACATGTCGAAATAGAAGAAAATCGTAGACAAGTACTAACATTCATTTTCTGCACTGTTGTGTACTTAAATATAATATTTTCTTAAATTATTTATTTTTTGACAAATTTAACATCGTTTTGTCCGTTAGATAGATTATTAAAAAATATCAGACGCGTATTTTTTATTTTTTTCTACAACTAAGAATTGACGGAGATTAAGTGCATAATAGTTCAGAAGTGGGACTAATGTCGTCAAGATTTTCCATTGCCTTCAGACAATCGTGACGTCACTTTATTCTCACTCCAAAGTTTTGACGTTTTCTATTCTCGTCAATTTTCGTTTGTGTGCAAAAAGAAAGATTACGTGTCTAATATTTTTTAATAACCCATCTGATGGACTAAATCAATTTTTTATGAAAAATTCTAATTTTTTTGACTATCAGTTATTTAAAAAGTCCAACATAACTTAAATACTCTAATTATAAGTGATAAATATTTGTAAATGTTAAAACTTATGATTTTTAATGGTTAACGGTATGAAAACGTTATTTATGGTCGCAGTGCATAATATTTTGTACAACTGTTGTTGTTGAGAAATATTTATGCTCAGAAAGTATTCTCTAACATAAAAATGATTTTAAGCATGATTGTCGGCGAAAAAATGTATGTTAATTTAATTGAACGTATAAAAACAATCAATTTGGATAGAAGTGAAGTTTAACAAAGTGTTGAATAAAACTGTATGTTTTATGCTGCTTTTATTGAAATCCATTTGCATACATTATAAAAAATGAAGGTATGAACTTAGAAATACGCTTTCGAGGGTAAAATTGACTCTCACTATCGCACGCCACAGATAAATACTACTTTATAAAGATTCAATGCTTTTTAGGAATGCAATACATAAAATCTCTCAGGTTTTTGTATCTGGCTATCAGGGCAGAACAAAACAACGATAACCTCACAAACACGTACTCAAGCAGAAAAACATTTGTCTTTTTCATTTAAATGTACATTTACTATTTTTACAAATAAAGTGCATTAACATAACTGTATCTAATAAAGACGTCGGTGGTTTTTGTCTATTCAGATGTAAATCCGGTGGAAGCAAGGAATACAAATAAAAACAAAGATGGTGTTTGGTTGGTATTGCTACGGTTTGTCGACGGATTTGTCGACCTCTTCAGGCTTTATTTATATCTAAAAACACATAACAAACAATATTTTATTAATAATTATACAATACGCATTTGATTATAAAGTTAAAGTAAAATTACTACACTATGTATTACATGTCTTACCTAAGAAGGTAGTTGTGACCTAAGAAACCGTAGTCATAAACATAGTTTTATATAGACTCATCATAAAAGTTTGTGGATGATGGCCGTATAAGGTCAACTTTCTGAGTATGTTAGTATTGTTAATGACTAATCCAAAAATTTTGGTACAATTCATTCGTCACTGAAAAATGTTTCATAACTAGTTTTTATTGGAAATTTTGTCAAATTATTTGTCTTTTAACAATTTATAGATTGATGTATATATTTTGCTAAAGTTTCGAGTACCTGCTTTTCGAAACATATTTTTGAAATTCAACGACAAATTTTGACTATGGTTGTCCGTCAAGATTGGCTGACCCAATGTCAAGGTCTTCATTTGCGTGTCATTCACGCATTTCTTGATCTCCTACTCTGAAAATTGTTCGAGTTGTTGTCTAAGTGTTGCTCTATTGATTTGTGTAAATTGTATTTTTCAGAACTGGCGAATTTCAGAGAAACGTCATGAACGTTTAAGTCATTTTCCACCAGAAAAAAAGGTTTTTGAGCGAAAAGTAAAAGCACCATTATAAAGAGCAGTTCAAAATCTATCTATTTGCATTTTTTAATTATTTTTTTACCTTTTTCCCAGCCCATACGAGCAAGTTCAACACATTTCACTCGGGCGAAAAATTCACCGTGCGCGTGAGATGGCCCGCTCTCACTTGACACGCCCAAATACAGATATTTTCAATAATTGCACATGAAGCGAGCTATGATCACGTATGCAACGAGTTTTCTACAAACATAAGGTGATTACTGTGTAATTTTGGGCTCAGAATCTGAATTCATTAGCTATTTTTACATAAAAGTAGAATTTGTTTGAAACGCAATTGTTTGAAAAAAATTTGTCTGGCAAAAAAATGTATTTTCCGTGTTTTTTGTTAAAACACCGCGTTTGGAATTAATTCTTCTACTGTTGTGTAAAAACGAACAATGAATTCGGATTCTGCGCCCAAAATTATACAGGAATCAACATGTTTTGTTCGTAGACAACCCGTTGCACACGAGTCAAAGTAAGATATCCTCGATGGCTAAGATGTCCTCGATGGCTAAGTGGTTAGCGTGCTGTAAACGCATTTTCCCGATTCTAGCGGATTGGGGGTGGTGGGGGGCGGGGGGGGGGGGGGGGGGGGGGGGGTGGGGCGGGGGGGGGGGGGGGGGGGGGCAACACCTGGGCCAGTTCATCCAGTGAAGTCGCTATCAGCCCTGAAATTCTTTTCGCTCAGAAGTCTGATGCCTGACCGAGATGTGTTTCTCTCTCCCTCCTCTTCGACCTGAGGCTGTTTTAATACCTGAATATTTCGAGTTTCGCCTCGATGCGTGGAGTACCGACAAATGTCCTCCCTTGGTCTCTTGGTCGGTCATCGTACTTCGCCGTTATTTCTCATCTTTACACTATTTCTCTGCTTCTATCTTTTCTTTTCTGTTTCAACACCTATATCAGAGTAATAGCCCAACGGCTGGGTCTCTCTCGGGGAGGATAGTTTTAGTTGGTAGGCGCCCGTGATGATCAACATCACGTAGTGTAATTTGCACTGTAAGCCAAATACTTCCCATATTAAAGAGTCCAACTTTAAAACTTTATATCTGTGTAACGGTAGGGGCAGTCATTAATAAATTTAAACAGCTTATTCATAGCAGTGTAAGAAATTAATACACAAAGTTTCAGAAATTTCTATAATGAGTGAATACCGTGAACCGTACTCTGAATTCAGAAATAACACTTGTAAAAGCTTTTTTAAAAATGCATTGGCATATTTTTTATTACAATATAATGCGTAGAAGCTTCGCTTCTGTCACGCGTCCGACGCGCGAATTTTTTTTTTTAATTTTTCAGTATGCAATAAAACCCATGAAGTGATTTTGTTCTGTTTTATTACGTAACATTAATTTATGCAATGTATCATATGTTTAAAAACGAACAGAAAATTTTTCAAGCAGATTAAACATCCATCAGTACATTCTTCCTATAAAACAAACATATACATGATAGTTTGCACACCGTATATTGTACGTATCATTTCTAACGGGCCTTCTCTGAGACCTATCTTTTTTTTTCTTTAGTTTTAAGTAGCTTCAGGATATATTAAAAATGAAGGTAAGTACGTGTGCATTTACGGTTCGGATAATTTTTCGTTTCACGTTTTTGATCGATTCATTTTCATGATACCTGCATACTTCAGTAAAACAGCGTAATTATTAATTACAATACTTGGTTTATGATCACTTTTTACGAACGCATCTTACACAGTATTTTACAGAGCATTCTATAATGGTACAAAACAAATATGTAGAAAAATTTCGATACACGTGTATTTTCTTATGTGTAACATATTTTTTTCCATATTTCGTCAAAAAAACATGATTACAACAATGAAATGTCAATGAATAAGTAATTCAAGTGGTTCCATAGTCAGAAGAAGCTGTATTCTAGAATTATTTATAAAGTAAATTGTGAAAATCTAATAACATAAAGCTCATTTTCATATTATACGAGTGTGATCATTGTGTTAAAAAAAAATTTGTTTTTTCTAATTTTTTATTTTGCATGCCAAGATATCATCACTTACAATAGCACCTTATTTAATCTCATGGGAAATTTTTAATTTTGATTTAATTTTAATTTACCAAGGCTTGTTTTATTCTTTAAATTATTTGAGATAGGAATAACGTGACAAATTTTGTAAAATAATTAACGTATCCAAAGTGACGTGCAATTGTTTATACGGAAACTGGTAGAAACTTATATTTTCGTGTGAACAATTGCTCGTAACTTTAGACACGTTAATAATTTTCGAAAATTTGTCACGGTAACCCTATCTCAAATCATTTAGAGAATAAAACAAGCCTTGGTGAATTAAAATCGAAATAAAATTAAAAATTTTCCATGAGATTAATTAAGGTGCTATTGTAAGTGATAATATTTTGGCATGCAAAATAAAAAATCAAGAAAATTTTTTTTTTATTAACTCCATGATGACCCTCGTATAATATGAAAATGAGCTTCATGTTATTAGATTTGCACAATTTAATTCATAAATAATTCTAGGATATAGATTCTTCTCACTATGGAACCTCCTTAAAAGGAAGATTTTTTATTTCGGAAGAGAATAGCACTTTAGGGCCCCATGTTTCGAGGATGGTTTTAAAGATGCACACAACAATGTGATGAAAAAGCCTATAAAATTTACGGTCCGGCGCAAAGCATTTTTACAAAATTTCCTCTTAAATTTTTTTTAATATATATTATGATCCAAAAATTTTATTTCCATATTCTTTAGACATAAATAAGTATTCTTATCCCAAAAAAAGTTTGGATTTTCGAGAATTCGTTGGAGATTTTTATTGATTGATGTTATAAATTCCGTAACTAATGAGGTTATAGCGTTTTATGAGTAAACAGAACAACGTATCAAGGTTTTATGAATACTGTGGAAATCTAAGGGCCCTGGAAAACATGCCAGAATTTTTTCTGATTTTTATATTGAAAACTCTTCGAGTGCTAGTGAGTAACTCGGTCTTTCGAATCAGTTGAGCGCTATGTAGGTACGGCCGTGTAGTCCTATCCGCTAGGTGCATGAGGTTGGAGGGGATAGCCAAATCTATCGAAGCGCCCATGGTGAGCAAACTTGGCGACTTGGCCCCTCTAGCAGTTGTAAATGCAACGATTCGTATGTAAAATCAGAACCTAATATTTTGAAATTAAAATGTTTTCGATCTCAAAAATTTGTCGTAAGCGGTAGCTTAGACTAGTATTTACCAAGTACAAGTAATTGTGTTGATGTACGTGAGTTGAATATTATGCACGAAGTAATTAAAAATCATAACTCATGTTGACATGGCTAAAGTATTATTGTATACATCTGCTGTCGGTAGTGTCGGTTACTGTTCTTACCTATGGAAACGCACATTGCACACTTTGAACGTGATTTCTCAGCGATGAAAAGGATAATCATAAATTTTCAAACAGTCATTCGGCTTCCAAGTTTATTCATTGACGTTATATTAAAAAAACCAGCTATAAATACCCTTTTATGCGACATTATTTTTGATTTTCGGAGTAACCTTTATAAGACGTTAACTAACTGGGGGGGCCCGGTTGACGAATTTTGGCCATGACGTAAAGCGCTGCATGTCATGTACCTAGTGGATACAACCGTAAGTATTGCAATGATATTAAAATCCATTTCTTTTCTACGTGTCTATATTTTTTTTTTAATTTTCGCACTGATTCCGTATAAAGAAATAATATTATCTTATAATTTTATGGGTTCCTACTAAGAAAATATTTTTTCGACTACAGTATTCTTGTAGCTATCGAAGCGTTAACATCCTAAAACCATTCCTTATTTTACTTTGTAATGGCTTGATCATGAAACGACGTAGATCTGATAGTGAAAATTCGAGTAAAAAAGAAACGATTGATTTATTTAGTTAGTTCAATGCCGAGCTCAGTGCCAGTCAAGCGATTTTTTTCTCAAATTTTAGCAATAGTCACTTGTGATCGAACATCATTTAATGATATATCTATCAGAGTTTTAAGCTGTATAAAATCATAGATAAAAAGTTCTTTAGAGGAATAGAAGTCGTTTGTGAAACTGTCTAGTAATTTGTATTATAATCTTTATTACATGGTGATTTTCTATTCGAATGAATTTTACAATAAAAGTATTTTTTCATTTGTGAAACTGTCTTGTAATTTGTTTTGTGATTTTCATTATATGGTAATTTTTTGAATGGAAATTTTTAAATCGAATGAATTTAATACTAAAAGAATTTTTTCAATTGATTGACTTTATATGCCAAGACAAAACTATGGCGAGATTTTGTGTAATTTCTCTTGACTTGTCTCAATGAGGATGTTTGTCCCCAAGTGTTTCCACTGGCGGCGCCACTGCTGTTAAGGTACTTTGCGTGTTTATTGGTATATCAATAGATATACCAGTGTATATAGGCATATATATATATATATATATACACAAAATTAAGAGTGTAAACTTAATATTATGGGATAAAGCTTCAAGGATTCCTAAAAAAGCTTTAGAAATTGTTGATAGAACTTGACGTGATTTATGTGACGCGGATAAATGGTTCGGTGATAAAATTATAGTTTTAGGAGGTGATTTCCATCAAATTCTTCTAGTAATTAAAAACAGTAATAGAAGTCTGGTTGTTAAACAAACAATAAAATCATCAGTTCTTTGGCCACTATTTCAAGTTCTCAAAGTACATGTAAACATGCGTTCTGATAATAAATCATTTTCTGAATTACTTTTGGAAATAAAGAAAGGAAAAATAAAGTATCTTTACATTCCAAAAAAATGAAAAACCAATAATATTTGTTCCAATATTTTCGGAAATTTTATGAATTGGTCAATAAATAGCGTAATTTTAATAACACACAATGAGTACACTAATTTTTTAAATAATAAGATATTAGAAAAAATTTCAGGAGATACACATGTTTATTATAGTATTGATAGTTCCACTTATAAAGGAGTAGATAAAACTAATGAAAATATTTATATAAACTTTCCCGTAGAAATTACAAATAGTATTGGAGAAGGTCTCCCACCCCATGAGTTAAATTTAAAAATAGGTGCGATAGTAATGTTGGTAAGAAATTTAAGTATAACTGATGGTTCATATAATAGAACACGTCTAAAAATTACGAAGTTATTTAAATATAATATACAAGCAGAAATTATTACCGGAGAAAAAAGTGGGAATAAAGTTTTTATACTCACATTCAAAGAATAACTTTGAATTCAGGAAACACATCTTCTCTGCCATTTACTTTATATAGAAAAGAATCCCCATTAGTTTCAGGCATTTTCCAAAACAATAAATAAATCACAAGGTCAAAGTTTCGATAAAGTTGGTTTATATTTAAAAAACCATTGTTCTCTCATGGTCAATTGTACATAGCTTTATCTTGATGTAAGGATCCAAATAATTCAAATAGACTTAGAATATCATGGAAAAATTGAGAATGTTGTCTGGGAAGGAATATTTCAAATGTAATTCATATACTGTATGTATTTTTAAATCAATAAATTTTCAATTTTTTTAATTATCAAGATCAACTTTATACATAGTTCTCTGATTAGATTATTCATTAACTCTGTGTTTTTGTATTTTTAGAAAAACGTATAACTCATTGAATTTATTATCCACGAATATAATTTTTTAATTTTGAAATCAAGTTATAAGAGTATCTTTTACGGTGCAACGGATTAAATTTCAAGAGTTCCTTTAAATTGGGAAAATTTTAAATGTTTGAAATGAAGTGGTATCTGTGACATTATAATATGTCTGAGGGGGAGGGAGGGGGAGGAAAATGTCGCTAAATCCCCATATAACTATATAATATAGGAAGATATATATATGTACGTGGACATACACATATACACGCACGCACACTCATGGTACATATACTATACTACATAGCTTATAAAAGACGACACGGCTAAACAATGGTAAAAGTATTACTTAACTATAAAGCGGTGTCTTAACTGTTAAGGAATATGGCTTTGAATGCATGCTTACTCCTTAACAGTTAAGACGCCGCTTTATAGTTAAGGAATACTTCTACCAGTACACTAGAGCTCCAGCACAGCGTAGGTAAAACGTAAGTGTGGTCTTGGTGTCGTGTTACCTTCCGCGCCGCAAGCTGCTCTAGAAATTTTTTTCTTCAAAACTTTTGCACACGTACATTCGTTTTTTCTGTTTTTATATGTAATGTTGTTCTATAATTATTTCAGAATCATTTGCACGTGTTTGTATTCATATCCGTAACGTGCTGTAATTTTTTTCGAAATTTTTTGTCACTTTTGTACCAAAATATACCTGAAATTACGAAAATTAAGGTTATGTCGTAACGTTAACCGAAACCTCTCTATTTTTGCCCGTCTAAATGTTTATTTACCCTTTAAGAAATCTGTCAAAATTGTTATTTTTAGTCCATACTGCTTTCCCGCCGAGATTTATTGCTTTTTCTGTTTTTTAAAGTATATGTTGTTCTAAAATTATCTCAAAATAATTTGTACGCATTCGTATTCATATCTTTAATATACTGTAAGGTTTTTCGAAATTTTTCACTACTTTTTTTACAAAATTATACCCGAAATTTGGAAAATTGAGGTTATGTCGTAACGTCAACTTTAACCTCTCTATTTGTCTGTCTCGATGCTTTTTTCCCCTTCAGAAAAACAGTAAAAATCGTTATTTTTTGTCTGTCTGGTTTCCTTTTCAAGATACAGCGTAATTTTTTGTAGTTCAAGGTTATGTGTACGCATGACTATGTAAAATAATTTCTGCATTTTCATCATTCTCCATTAAGCATGATATAATTTTTCGCAATATTTTCCCCCTAAATTTCATGAAGATACATCCAAGATTTTTTTTTCCTCTAGGAAATCTGTGAGAATTGTTATTTTTTGTCTATCTTGCTTCCTTTTCAAGCTATAGCGTATTTTGTCAAATTAAAAATAATAATAATGTTTATTTATTAATGTGACTGTAAGACCGATATAAATATTTGTCTTGTTTCAACATTTACAGTCGACAAAAGTATTGTTGGTGTTTAAATTTTGAGGTTACGTTATATTATAAAAACTTTTTGAATATTAGCTGTCTGCATGGATCTGCCGTGCATGTAAAACTTTTTTTGCAATTGTTTACTTTATTAAAATAAAAATATTAAGTAGTCTATGTGTCTATTACACGTATACACTGCACATGCGCGCACTCTAACAAAGTACATACACATACATGCACACTCACATACATAAACTACACACACTTACTACGTAAGTACGTATGTATAGATACGTGTACACACACTACACACAGCATACACTACACACACGGTAATATTCGTTATACACTGACTATGCATATATATGTAACGAATGCGAAGGCGATCGGTGAGACTCGAGCGTCACCAAGTCCCAGTATATAGATATATGTATGTTCATACGTACGTTTCGTTCGTTTTAGTCTCCAACCGAGGCGTGCCTAAAGAAGTTCTAACTTCAATAAATCATGGAATAGTTTCCAGAAAAATTAATAACTTTCTTACTACTGCACAGATGTCAAACGGTAATGAGTTGAGGCAAATAGCTTCTGACTTCGGTGATAAGATACGATTGGACATTAAAGTGAAAGAAAAAGTGAATTTCTGTAATTCTTATCAGTCAGAATTGAATTTAGTGGCTCATGGTAGTCGTACATTGTCGATTTAAGGTACCCCTCAAGTTGAATGTCTCGCTTAGTCTATAAACTCATTAACTCACAGTGACACGATTCAGCCGATTATTTCAGCAGATGCTAATCTGAATTCTCCTTTACTAATAGTCTTAAAAGAGTCGGGTGGCTGTTTTGGTCCAGTCGTTGAAAAGACTATCTACACAGCAGATAACATAGTTTATCCATCCACATCTGGAAGACTAATACCTGGACTTTTTACTAAATAGTTTGAAGAAGCTTTTTTACCTGCAGCCGGCAAAAATAGTACATTATTGTTGGATTCTTGTCAGCGCAGACAGAAAAAATATTCATAAAAACAAATAAATGGAGTAAAATTGTAAATAATCTGACTATACCTGGTTAAAAAACTGGACTAATGTAACCTTTAGATGTTTATGAATTGAGACCGTGGGAATACTTCATCAAAAAATTTTCAGATATGGTCATTTTACATAATTATGATGTCAACTTACATTCACGGAGTAACATATTAAAATTACAATCGTTGAGTTATAATCAGTTTTTCTTCCTTTGAAGAGCAGGTGAGAGGTCAGAAAGAGTGCTCAGTACACGCTGCGCTGTGGAATTTTCGAGTAAATGTATACAATTCAAAAAGGTGTACAGGGATAGAGAGATAGAGAGACAAAGACACAAACACCCAAACAATTGTGCGACAACAACTCAAGTGACTCAAGCAGACGAGGGATCCTCTAGCATAACGTTTTACTTTACTTCCATACCTTATACCATAGTAGACTAGAAACTATAATAGACTCAACTTACACTAGACAAACTATATTAGAAGGTTCGTATTAAGAGTAAGTAAGATTAGACGATAAATAGAGTTAGATTTATAAGTTGCATTTATACGTCTAGTAAACACTACGATGGTTTTTAGTCACCCAAGGGCTGTAGATCATCAGTTTGTAACTGTAAGAAACACAGGCTAAAATGCTCTAAAATATGTCTCTCTTACCTAGGTAAGATGTGTGAAAATCGAGAATTCATAGAAGAAATACCTGTAGAACCTAAAATTTATTCTGAAAGCTGAAGCGATGGTAAAAATGAAGTTGCTGTAAAACAGCCGAGACTACTGTAGTATGCACTGTAAAACACTTTGTATGATTATTATGTAAAAAGTTCTTATTAATAAAGTATTTAAAATAATGATTACGTTGTTTTACTTAATTACGCAGGTATCATAAAAATGAGTCGATAAAAGATGTAAAAAACAAAAAAATTGTTCGAACCGTTGAATGCACATAGATGTACTTTCTTTATTTATATATCGACACGATGGACACCCCCCTCCCGCCTCCTATAAAAAAGAAGAATACTATCAATCAAAGCCGGGTTATTAAAATTTTTTTTGTCGACTCAGACTTGAAGAGATGCACGCGAAAAGTGCGCCCGGCAACTCGGGTGAGCGGCTGAGCAAATTTACGCGTGGGTCGCAACAGCGGTGTGTTATACTGGTCACAGAAACAATATGAACAATCGTGTGCAGTTGCAAAATAGATAAGCGAAACGTATTGGTCGTCAACCATATTATGCTCTGATTCCAGCTCTTGATGTTTATAAACAAAGTCACAGCGATTGCTTGAAAAATAAAATCTATCTTACCTCCTATTAGTCGTACGACAAATTTTTCTTTGATTTGCAATGAAATTCCAGCAACATAATGCAATTAAAACTATATCTGTATATTAAAAAATAAAACAGTTATATATTTATTAATTTAGCTTAAAATTGTTTTTGTTTCAAAATACGCATCCATCATTGAAATTTCGCAATTTTTATTTTTGAATAAAATATATAATCATCTAAGCATTTCAAGTTAAGGACGTTAATATGAGATCCCTGAACAAACTTTCACAACAAATCAAAATTAGCAAGTTTTTTTAGTTGCAAATTCAGTTATTCTAAAACTATCTGTCATATTATATACTTGGTAACTATAGTATGTTCTGCTCTCCATATTATTAACAAGTACGTTGTGTTCTACTATTGTGTTTTTTTTGTGTGATTTTTTATAATAGTATCAAAAATGTCTGACTTTAAAAAAGATTGTGTTTTAATAGAAAATCGAGGACCTAGAGCAACGCAGCTAATTACATTCTTAGGTACACTTTTATTGAATTGTTGTTTCGACGCAATACTAAATACTATGGAGAATTATAGTTTTGCCGAATACCTCTTGTTCTCTAGTATATGTTATGGAAGATATTATTGTTGTCTGCAATTCCTTGAGGAAGAAAGTTGGCCCTTGCAATCAACAAGACTACCATGGATTCGTTGTTTTTTTTTTTTTTTAGATTCTTACTAACTGGCACGTACTTACGCATTTTTATGTTTAACGACAAATATTACAAACAAATTTTTAGTAGCCCAATGGGCGAGAGCCCTCTTTGTGCGAATTTAGTTCTTGAGGGCCTTAAGACAGAAAAAACCATCACAATTTTACTCCTCTATTTGTAAGCGGTATGTGTACGATACATTTTTATGCGTTCATAAAAACTATATTGAATTGGTTCTTGATGTTTTTAATAGTCTTGACGAACATTTAAAATTTCCACGTGAATTGTAGTCCAACAACTCCATTAATTTTTGGATGTTACCATTACACAAAAAATGGGCAAAATTATTACTGACTGATTTGTTAAACCCACGGCTTTGTCAAGCCCACCATTAACAATATACTCAATAATGTTATAACACTAGGCAAAGATAAAATCAAAAAATGAAAACATACAGATCTTGTTTACAAGTTTGAATGCGGCTCCTGTCCGGTGGAGTCCGTGGGTGTGACACAGAGAACCATAGAAATACGCCTCTAAGAAGATGAAAATAGTGAGAACCAAGATTTTGTTGTGACCTCACACATGAGAGATTTCAATCATACATTCAATTTAAAAGATTTTAAAATTTTAGATCATGAACCTAACAGAGAAAAGGGATTAATTTCCAAAAGGCTATACATCAAACATTTCTTTTATATTGGTGCACTATTGTGATTTGCATAATAAAGAACCTTAGACAAAGAGAAGATATCCGTCTGTGACACACCCAACCATTGGTTAAAGGTGGCTTGGGCGTTTAGGGCCGTACCAAGCGAGGGGAGCTAAGGATTCTAAGGATTATGAAAAATATTTTTTGCTTATTATCATGAGAAATAAATATCTCAATCACTTGTTAAAATGTAAGAGTTTAATTGGCCTAAAAAGTTATTAAATATCGATAAAAATAACGATAAGAACTCGACATTGTCATCTGCGCAGCGCAGGAGTCGATAAATCACTTTCCATTTACTTTGCTTAAAATTCAAGTCGTTAACATAGAATTTTTACAATTCTAAGAGATTCCTTATGAAAAAAAGTGCAAATAAAAATTTGATTTTTAGAGGTTAGTCACTAACTTTTGTAGTTATAGTCGTTTTAGTGATGATTCCCATATGATTGCGTGTGAAAGTGCCGAGTTTTCAAGAACAATTTTCTTGAAAATAAAGTGGTTAACCATGCTATTTTTTCATATAAATGAATTTGCATACTTTATTTACATAATATCTGAATTCGAGATATTCATATCATTCCAGCAAAAAACGCCCAAGCCACCTTAACTACCGGCAATGGCTTCGCTCGCTGTACAATTTTTTTTAAACATCAAAATTCTTCAACTTTTGCGTCTATTGTTTTTTACCTATGCATCAAAAAGAAAACAAATTATATTTTTTGGACTATTGAATAAATATTTATTCGTTGAAATTTCGCGATTATTTAATATTGACCAGTCATGATTAATTGATAATTTAGGAATTTGAATTATGATTACATTATGTCTGGCCTAATTTACATGGTTAGTAATGATATGTTTCCTGTATCTTAAATAATAAGCTGGTTGCCGAATCGACAGTGCTGGAATTTTACAAAAAAAAAACAGCAAACTGCATGGCTCCGCAATACTTAGTAAACTAACGTATATTAATGAATGTTTTTTTTTTTCAAACCTGTACCATGCCTTAAAATAAAAAAAAAAATCCCATGGATGCACAATTGTTGACATTGAATATATCCTTGACATTCTTTTTTTAGTTTTGATTATATTCAAACATTGAATCATTTACAAGCTATTGCAATGAAGTCATAGTGGAATCAGTGCACAACGACTACTGCAAGGCCCAACATTAGTGTGAGTGGCTTTAGGAGTACTTCAATTTATAAAGTGTTTTGTAAGAATCTGTAAGTTGCCAGACTAGTATACAATCACTTTTATAGTGTTCTGTAAAAGTCTATAAGATAATGTAGAAGTACTCGAAGACTTCTGAAAAAGTTCATCAGTAAAAGTCTCCAGATGGGCGCAGAGTTTAGCAAGGATTTTCATACAGTATGGTAAGAGTCTGTTAGAGGTTGCAAGAGTACATGAGGACATTCACACCGAGAGAAAATTCTAGGGAATACAATATGCACTATAGTATGCGACTGTTGCAAGGCACCTTTAGGTACAGTAGTTCTACGTTGCGCACGTAGTGGTAGCAAGCAGATGTTACGTGCTGTAAGAGCAAGTACGTTGAAACGGTTGGAAGTTCTCCTTGCTTATTTTTTAAGGAGCGCTTCCGACTGAAGCCGTAGGCTCCGCTCAACCATTTGTAAGTGGGGATAGTCAGCAGTTACAATCGGAAGCGCTCGGGAATCCTTGCGGGAATGTTCGGAAGTGCTCCTTGCAAAATTACTAGGAGAACTTTTAATGTACTTGCTCTTACAGCTCGTAACCTCTGCTTGCTACAACTGCATGTGCAGCGTACAACTACCGCCCGTGAAAATGCCTTGCAATAGTGCATAATGTTCCCTCTTAGAAATATACCTCAATTGCTTTGTGTAGTGCCAGTCAGAACCTTCGTTTAGATTTTCATCTAGATACTTACATAACGTTCATTAAAGCTCTTTTATTGCAAAACCATTATATTTTCGTATTTTGACTCTGGTATGGAATGTGATTTTCGCTCTTCAGGAATTATTTATTAATATAAAGATTTTTTCATGTACGATTTGGATTTTACGTCAATAAATATCAGGAACATTGTGATTGCTCTGCTATAACTAATGATTATCTACTTTTTTAATGCGCTCTACTTTTTTTGATGTATTACATAACGTATCTTAAAAGTTAAATCTCACATATCCCAAAAACCATACATATGCCTATCCTAAATTGCTGTATTTAGCTTTTTTTTATAATTGATAACCTCATAGCGTTAAATTATAGACAAAGATTGATGCGCGGAACAGGCTATTATACGGTCACTTTTTTTTTTTTTTTTTTTTTGTATTTTCCTAATGAAAAAGTTGATAATAAATGAAAAGGTTCCTTCGTTTGTATAATCGTAAATGAACAACGAAACAATCGATGATGAGCTATTCGCTTCGAAAAAAAACTTTCGGTTCTAAATAGTCCGTCAGGTAGATCATCGAAAAATACTAGATACGTATTTTTTCTTTTTTCATATAAAAGAAAATTCACAAGGATAGAACACGTCAAAGTATTTAATATTTTCACATCTTTATTATATTTAGGCCTATTTAGCCGACGGGTTTTTATGTACCAAAAATTCAAATCAATTGAAACAGCCGTATACCATATTTTACATTATTTGGTTTATGCTAAGATTTTTGTTAAATCTGTCTTAACTAAAAAACCGTACTTAATATCTGCATAGTCTGTCAATACTTCTTAAAAATAAGCTTCACTAAAATTATACTACGAACAAAAAAAAATTTTATGTCACATAATCATATTCTCTCTGAACTTGTACTGTTTAGAAACTACAATTTAATCAAAAACAAAAACTTCCACAATTATCGTCCCTGTACCGTCCATGCTTATTCGAAACAATGCTTAATTGAAAATCGACGCATGCAAAAATTTATTTTACGGAAACCATATTCTCGCTGCTCCTTTAATATAAATCTATAAGTTGAATAATTTCTATACTTGTAGTATTTTTTTTTTCCTATTCTAATTGCCACTGCACTGTTATCTTCATTTAACCACACTGCGATCTACACGATAAATACACTAACAATTTCACTTTTGCTATACGCTGCTTTCACTTTTTTTTTTATTACTTTCTCATAACCTCGAAGAATTACTCTTTTATCTCATCCTACTTATAATACACACCATAAAAATATACACTTTTATTTTCAACCGTTCTGTGGTGAGCGGTACATTGTAAGAGGGTACTTTGTTGCCAAGTCTTATTTCAAACATTCAAATAAAATAAATAAATAAAAGAACGAAAAAAAAAAAAATAAAATTTTTTATTCATCATAATAAATTATTAGGAGTAAGTGAGTTAGTTATACCTATCAATTTTATAGAGAATTTATGTATCCAGTTCATAATTATTTGGAATTTGAATAAAACGCCGCGAAACGGGATGAGTAGGCGCAGTATAATGCGCACTGCTCATCAGATTATCTTGCGCGTGAAAAGAAACGTGTGAATTAGAAATTAATCGAATACGCATAAGATAGCGGCGTATTAGGCGGCTAGTTATCTAGCTCAAGTGTATAAAAGATAAGGGAGCACTGTAAAACAGCGAAGCCCGGCCTTGCCTAGACACGACTTAGTCGTTGACTACTAGGTAAGCCAAAGATACTCCGTCGACCTGGGACACAGGCAACCATCGTACACCCAGCGTAACAGCAGAAAAAGAGCTCCTGAAGGGTATAGTACAAAACGACCGCCAGCTGATATTATAACGAGTTGATGTGATGAGACAACTACGCCATAAGAGTGAGTATTACTACGAATCTGGTGTCTGAAGAATTCAAATATCTCCGGGTAGTCGAGGACCTCTAACTTTGCGAACACGCTCTCACGGGTAATCATTAAGCCTGGGTGTGAAGACGCGAGTTTACTTGCGACCCCCACGGTTTTCGAGAGAGCGACGTACTTTAGAGAGACACCTCAAATCGTCGTTGCCCTGTCGCTAACCGCTACGTACCTGCTAGGTCCTCTTAACCGTGCATGTGTCTTTGATGTAAAGTGCTGTGTTTAAAATCTGTTATTCAAAAGAATTTGATGAATAAATTATTAGTGAAGTGATATTAATATACATTGTACTTATTTCATATAAAAATATGTTTCAAATTTTTCTAGAAAGTAAAAGTGTAAGAATGTCCACCAAGTTGTGAAAAAATAAATAATTGTGTGATTAGAAATATATGCATGTTCGCAAAGTGATTGATTTACGTTCCTGCCCTTTTTCAGGCGATTCTCGTGTTCGGAGAAACGGAATAAAAGCAAAAATTTATACAACGTGTTGGTGTGCTCATTTATAATGACGCTGCTGTAATTTGTTTACATTATAATTTAGTAAAATATATTAATCTTTTTACACCTAGTAGATTATTGATTTTGTCATATCATTGAAACGTCATGATTTGAGAAAAACTTAATTAATATTCTGTGAATGTCTCAATGAATAAAGAAATAACTTTGAATAATCACTGTAGATATTTCAGCGATTAAGAGATTATTCGATAAATTAATTTAACCGTTTCGTGAAAACAGATCTATAACATTTCCTACTTTCACAAATTAAACCAAATTTGCGGCACGAGCAATTTCGCTTTTTATGTGAAAAATAAAATAAGGACATTGGAAAAGAATACAAATTTGAATATAATTAATAGCTATGAAAATAAAAACACGCGTCACATGTATGCGGGAATAAATATTGGGATTCAGGAGGGATAGAAAAACTCCTTTAATGGGTTATCTAATGTATAAATAAATACCGCGACGCAAACGACAACTTCAGAAATACATGTACCAGATCTAGAAATTAACGACTCGGCGATCGGAGAAGTATTAATGGCTATAAAGAAAGTAAAAAATAATAAGACAGAAGAAATAGACGACATACCAGGCCAGGTGACTAAATGCGGGGGAGAACAACTAATTACAGAAATACACGAATTGATACAACAAATATGGACACAGAAACATATCCCTAGCGAAAGAACGGAATATGTTAAAATACAGATATTTAAAAAAGGAGACAGATCACTATGTAACAACTATAGAGGGATCTCACTGCTCCCAATTTGATAAAAAATACTCTCAAATTTATTACTTTTTAGACTCCAAATGTATGCCAAATACATTATAGGTGTTTACCAATGCAGATTTAGACACGACTGTTCCACTAGCGATAAAATAGTTACTGTCCTAATTAAGACCTCTGCCAGTTATTTGTCGATATCAAAAAGGCTTATAATTTTATTATCAAATTGAAGATGTATCAAATTCTTGTATCCCTCGACATTCCAAAAAGTTAGTAAGCCTAGTAAAAGCTGTAACCAAGAAAATAAAGGGAAGGTCTGCGTTCGAGATAAATTTTATCATCCATTCGAAATTGAAAAAAGACTTAAGCTTGAAAATGCTCTGTTACTCTTGTTATTTAAGGTGGCCTTGGCATTTTAAAACTTGATATAAACCGAGCGTATTTAAAATTACATTATATAGTAAACGCGCGAGGTGATTCTACACCAATTTATCTTTCAAAATTACCGCGCGCTTTTCCCCTTATATATTAGCTTATAAGTTAGTTACGTAGTCAACCGCTACGCGGCACCTGGCCAGCTTGCTGACCCACTACTGAATCAGCATGCCGTAGGCTTTAAGTAAGAAGTCCGCAGACCCGTGCGGCGAGAGAGGAGTTGGTAGGTGGTCGAGGCAGTTGCCTCTGCCTCAATAAACCATCCATTAATCCAATATTTTGGTGGAGTATTTTTTCGCGAATCCTCTCCTCCCAACGATCGAAGGCCAACTACAGCAGTGCCTAGCAGCAACGGAGCCTAGCAGCAGCAGCAGCAGCTAGCCGTCATAGCAGTGCCTAGCAGCAGCGGTGCCCAGCAGCAGTCTTCGCCTCTAGCGAGCAGTCCATCCGAGTCTTTATCCAACCGCTGTAGTGGCATCGTCAAAAGAAGACATCGAGGAGGACTGCAGGGTCTTGGGACCATCCTTCAGCAGCTACATCGGCTTTTAATATATA
>JAPYYV010006667.1:0-14107 GCA_030522625.1 Copidosoma aretas | reverse complement strand
AAAAAAAAAAAAAAAAAAAAAAAACAAAAAAAAAAAAAAAAAAAAAAAAAAAAAAAAAAAAAAAAAAAAAAAAAAAAAAGACAGAGGTGTGTTGTAAGTTATCTCCACGTAATACACCTTGGTAACGAGTAAGATCGGCTAAAAACTTACGTACTAGCAGGCTTAGTTTTATAATCATTAAATATCTTATAATAAATAGGTAAAATATCAGTTTCTCTCATAGTTTAATTTATTATTTATTAAAAATGTATCACACGCTTATTTTTAAATCATGGTGATTAGTAAGTATCTTATATATTACAAATTTTTTTTGAAAAAATTGAAAAATTAGATTATCTTGAAAACAGGAGCAGCTACGATTTCAACTCAAATTGATTTTAACTCTATTATCAAGTGCAAATACATCCCCACTTTCAGTTTTTGTCGTCATTTTTTTGCGATTTAAAGTTGCTTCCTGCCCACCGTGTGCGTGAACAGCGCTGCTATGACCCAGATATGGAGCTCAGCTGGTAGATGTTGGTTTTGTCACGCGTTGAGTTTGTGAGGGGGGGGGGGGGAGACGCCACAGATACATAATACATAGATATACATACATACACACACACTTACACACTCATACGCACACAAGACCCCTTCACCAGGTGCCAATGATAAGAACACTATTTTATACGTAGTAAACATGTATAGTATACGCATTTTCCTGGTCGAAAATCTAGCTGTTTCGAAATTTAAAAAAATTAGTTTGGTTTTTTTAAGTTTTCACAGTTTCATTTTGGACTAGAGAGATAAAAAAAAGGATTTTGTAGGACTTCTATCATCCTATAAGCTCATGGAATTTTTATAATTCTCAAACCCTTCATCGATCAAAGGGCTCAAGGGCAGTACTGATTTTGTACTAATGATAACTTTTACAAGCCATATGGCGAAGAACTAAGCTGCACAAAAAAAAAAATTTTAGGAATGAAAATGCTCACTTTTTTACTGAAGCAATTTTTACGTATATGGCTCATTTTATAAGTGAATTTTGAAAAAAGTCATTTTTTCAAAATATTTCAACAATACCTAGTTCATTTTTTGTTTTTTCAAAAATATGCATTTAAAATCGATCAAACTTTTAGATCATATTTATCATGTCAAGATGAACAATGTAAAATTTAATTTCAATGGGGTAGTAGTGAGAAGCGTTATATTGTTGATTTTTCTCTTAAAAAAATGAAAACCAACTTTACTTTCGCTATAAGTACGTTAGTTTTTATGCTAGAGGACTTTAATTAAATGCATTTTTAACATTTTTTAACGTACTCCAAAAAAGAATTCAGCATTCACATCGTAAAATGTACCATTTTTTTACAATTTAATCTTGACATCTGTAAATTTTTCGTTAAAAAAATGAAGTTTGCCTTCAATGGGCTATAACTTGGTTTTTACTGGGTCCCCATTAAAAAATAAAAAATAAAATTCTTTGATCTTTTATAACCTACAATATTGATTATCATCACGGATTTTTTTATAAAATCAATAGTTCATGAGGTATATGTGAAAAGTCGTCGAGAAACGTGGTTACTTTCGAAAAAAATTGACATTTTTTATTACGAATATCTGAAAAAGCATTGATTTTTAAAAAACTTCTACAGAACATGTTTAGCTTGAAATCCATGTGTCTATCAATTTCTGATAAATTTTTTTCTTATGACCACCCCCTAGTTGGAGTGGTGTTTGCCCTCAGCGAAGAAGCACACCTTGGCATAGGGTAGATTTTGCTTCTTGGTGTTGTATGTCTTAGAAAACCTTTCAAAATATCTCTTAACTTTTTCCATTTAGGATTACAAGTGACAGTTATAAATAAATATTCTTTAAAAAAATTTCATATCATTGTCTTAGTATCTATGTAATGTTGTTGCATATATCAAGGTCTACCGTGGTGAGTTTATGGTAAAATGAAGAGGTTTCAATTTTTTGTTTGTATTCAAAATTATTAAAAACATTTAATGCATTATTTATTATATGATCTCATAAGCATTGATAACATGTAACACGCAGAAATATTTGATTTTGTCTAGAAAAATTCAATTTATTACTCTCAATCATAATATAGGCGTGCAAAAAAAATTGCTGAGTTAATCTACGATTATAGAGTAGAGGACTAAAAATAACATAATTTATTATATAAGATAGCCTATACAAATAATATTGTAAAAGAGAAATGTTCTCCTTCATATTTTCGAAATGTTTATTGTAGTTAGTCGTCCAGCCTAAATCTCCTGACGGAAACATTATTGGAAATACCATTGGATCTACAAACTGTCATAATTTGTGCAGTTAAGTATGAGATGGCATATTTTCTAGTTTATCATTAGAATAAACACATAAATGATGATTTTCTATTGTTCCAGAATTCTATACAAAAATAGTACCACAATCTGATATAGAAGATTTGATTTAATAATGTACATTTTTATTAGTGTCTCGAATAAAATACATTTTTAAATTTGGTATATTGTTGACATTAGCAATTTGATATGAAAATTTATACTTCTTTGCAATCGGATTTTTGTGTAAGATCAGACTTAAAATAAAAATATGTTCTCTGACAAATATTCTTCTTTTCAAGTATTTTTTCTACTACATCAAAATTATCATATATATGCAATTGACTGGACGATTGTCCTTATCATTTTTTTTACTTAAAGTATTAGAGGAAATGTGACATACTTAAACTTGGATTTTCAAATTGTAAATACTTTCTTCTTTTTATGTATTACATGTAGATTAAATGTACCAAAACAAAACAAATCGGTTTAGTATCGCATAAAATATATAAAGTTTTGATATTTCTATAATATGTTTTTTAAATTTGTATAATATTTTGGTAATGGAGGTAAACATACCTTTGCATTCTGAAAACAATTTTTTTTTCTTTCATCTTTCTAAAAAATGGCAAAACAAAAAGAACATTTAAAATCTATTTTTCCTAAAAAATTAGCATGTTTGCCATGTACGTCTAAATATTTAGTTTTTGTATAACAAACATATACCAACTTCAATTATTTAAGTAAGACTTCAAAATACGCGTATCTACATGTTTTCTTTTAAGACTAAATAAAGTTTTATTGAAAATTTTCAAATAAATTTTTACATTATAGTTATTTAAGTCAACTACATCATAATGGCCCGAGTCAAATGGTCCACTAAATAAAATCACTTGAAATCACTTTCTGGGTTACCGAAATTAAGACATTTATTTTTACTAGCTGTTTTTACTGTCACATGTATGTTAAAAATATCCACGAAACTTTTAATTTCAACATTAGTTCCATAAACACCATTTTTAGACATTAAACAGTGATAGTGAAATTGGTTTTCAACATTTTCACAATATTGAAAACCAACAATGAAATTTTGATAGTGATTCCAGCTATATCTGATGTTTACCACTATACATATTTTTATGTTGATATGAAAAATTTAAGAATTATGTAAAAAATATGACAATGACCTAAATAAACGTTTACCATCACCTATGATTTTAGCTTTTAGTTCACTTATGATAACCTTTCATAGGTCTTGATATTTTAGACAGGAATTAAGGATTTACACATAAAAGAAGGACTGTTTTAAAGAAAAAATCCTCATCTTCCAGAAGATACCTTGAAAAATGTAGGTGTCCGTGGAAAAATTTGAGATATTCCGTAAAATATTGATCAAGTCATAGTTGTTAGCATTGGTTTAACATACAGCTATAACTATAAATAATTGAGCTGATATCATGCATACTTCATGTATTTTTTTTTTAAATATTTTTGCTAATTTTTTTTTATGAATAATAGTTTTGCAGTTTGAAAAAAACATCTTCTAGAAATGTTGAGACAAATAATAAGAGATTTTTAAAATTTTTTACGATATCGAGATCAGAGATACACGCAAAGAGAAACAAAATGCACTCATCAATGTACACCCTCGGTAGGAAAAAAAGCATTCGTAACTCGATCGTAAAGGCTTCTTTACGAACCTCGTTACGTCCCTTATCTATGGTTCGTATCTTAAACCTCTCGGTTCGCAAATCAAAGTCTTTCCAATTACGTACGAAAACTACTAATTCTTACTGTGGGTACAAAGTACGGCAGAGCCTTTGCGCCCCCGGGCTGCACCTTAAGCCCTTGGAATTACTTTGCGTCCATGGGCAGAATAATAGTTTTTGTCACAAATGTGCATCCTTCCAGGGCGGTCCCTGGGCCCAAGGGCGCTTGCAAAGCAACGCGTGACGCCTGAGTGACCGTTGGGACCTTTCTGGTCGGACACACATGAGTGGCGAACGCTGTTTTGCCTACCGAGGGTGTATTAGAGTGTTAAGCTCCGAGTGTTAAGCTCAACATTGGCCTTGGATTTTTATAAGAATCTTGCAATTCCAAGGCGAGTGAGTGCAGGTTTTTACAAACCACTTAGCTGGTGTTTCATCATCTTTTCTACTTTGCCTGTAGCTCTTATACTGCAAGTATCTGTCATTATAACTGCATTTTATGAAAAATTCAATACTCAATGGTTTATGCTGCTGATAGGCACGATCACTTTCCACAGGCACCAACAAAAATTCGAAATCTGCGTAAACTATGTGAGGCACTCGATTCCTGTGTGTAAAGTTTTGTAACTCGAGTACATTATCGACGTTGTTTTTCCGTGGAAGCGATATTTTGCAATGATTAATATTTTCACAATCAGATTCATGAGCTTCCAATTTCTCAGCAGTCCAAAATGAGTGCAGACATCGATCACATGTAAATAATTTGTTATTATTAGCTGAGCACTGTTTATGTACTAATCGCGGCAAATTTTTAATCCAAACGTAGTGTTTACCATACGCGATGTTTTCATCATTTTCTTCTTTTTATCTACACAATAACTTTCGACAAGAAGTAAATTCACATGCTTCTTCTTTTTTTGTGCCGTTACATGTCTAGGCAGGACATCATACGTGTTAAATCTTTTTTTTTTTAAATTATACACGAACGGAAACATCATTCTGTTTTTAAAATTTCCCCAATTGTCTGGGGTCAACGGGGAATTCAATGTTTTTAAAATTCAATTTATTTTCATACTGCATATATTTTGAAGTGCGAGTCGCATGTATTACTGTGGATTTAATGCTGACAAGATTGCCCAATAAAAGCACTGATTATCACTATTCACCACATTTACACATGCCTTCTTAACTTTCACATAAACAGGTAAGCCGATGAAAGAACTGCCTCTCATCGGATTAAATTTGTTAATGTTTAATACACTATACAGTTCAGACCTGAAAGACCATCTGGATTCTTTTTCTTGAAATTCTTTTACATCTCTTTTAATAGGCGGCTGCACGTTAATCATAAACCATTCACTTACATCTGTAGTAGAGTGAATAACTTGCGGTTTCGTGTTAAAAGACTGCACTTCAGCATTGTCTACATCATCTTTTACTATGACATACTCCGTAGAAAATATTGTATGTATCTTAAGGGGATTGAAGGCTCAGTTTCCCCAGATTTGTAAAGTTACCTATCGATAACGTAGAGTTCGTTTACACCAAGACATGGCAATAAAAACTAGGGATTTTAAATTTAAATATATGTACAAACTACTCTTGTAAGTTTATTCACTAGGACAAATAAATTTTTGCCTACATGGGTAACTATTTATCTCAAACTATGTATATTACAATTTATACATATTTGATGAAAAATTGTCGGTGTGAATCTTTTGTATCACCATTTACATAAAAGTGATTTTTATCATGTCTTTATGCAGACATGATTTCTAAAATCCTTATTTTTAAATACATCCTCGTCCTCACTTCTTTAAAAGATTTCTTGCATGTATATTTTACATTATATACATGTTTTTGAAACAAATTTTTAATATCTTTTTAGATATAACTTTTTCCGCAGCAAACTTTCATGTATATTCTCTGTCATTTATACGTATAGAAATGAGTTTTTTATAATGTTTTTATGACACTATTTTTAAAGCCAATTTTTTCAAACGTTCACTGTGGTACTGTTTTTAATTGAAAAATATTATCTTGTGTATATTATATTATACACATGAATACAATTCAATTTTGTACGTCTTCTCCAGATTGGCTGTCCTTGAGGCAGCGTATACATTGTAAATTGTCTCCATGCTTTGTAAAAGGCAACGAAACGAATTTTTTACAATATCTTTCTATAGATATTATTTCAATTTAATGGGATGAAGATTACTGGAAATTAGCAGGGTTCTATACTTCCATTTGGAACTGAAAAATAGAGTAAATGTTATTGATCGAATAATTTAAACTATTACATAAAAGGATTTTGTACTAGACATGAGCTTTTTAGTTACAACATAAGCTACAATATTAAATTTGTGTGAATGCTACTTATAAACGCTCTTTATAGAAAAATCCAGAGTGTTGCTTGAGTTTTATTGCTCTGGAACTTAAGATTCGAAATATGATTAGTTTTATTATTGTATATTGTACATATTTGCTTGTTTCAAAGTAAAATTGTTCTCATTTCGTACTGAGCCCTACGAAATTCTTGAAAAATGGCTTTATCGGTCAATTTTTTTCTATATTTTGTATCTTAACTACTTAGGCAGCCACAAAGCTCTTATTTGATCATTAGTATTGTTTTATGAAATTCAAACTTTGTTCTAAACTTGAAGTCTTCAGCCCTTACAGAAGCTAAGGTACGAGATATGGGTCAAACTAATTGATGAATCTATTTTTCTCATACTAATAAAAAATATATGTAAAATAAGAACTCCACAGTAACAAGTCGATGTTAGTACATGTTCATTTGGATATACATGGATATACATGAGATAATAAAACATAACTCACCAGTTTCTAAATTCAATGTTTTTAGGACAAGAAATTTATTTTCATTTAAAATTTTAAGTACAAAAGATAAAATATCGAATTTGGACGAGTATACCCTCAAATAAATGCAAAATTTTTGTTCTAAAACCATAAAAACAATAAACTGGAGAATTCTATCACATTGTACAATATACATGAAAATTAATATCAAATATGTTAATTATTTATAACAAATCTGACTTATCACTATAGGGTTTGAATTTCACATTTGTGTATGACCAGTTAGGTAATTTTGACTCATATCTCATAACTTAGCTTCTGTACATGCTGAAGAACTTCAATTTACAAAAAGGTCAAATTCCGCAAAAACAATACTACATAAGTACCATACTTGATTTCTTTTGTTGCCTTAGAAGTTCAGATACGAAGCATAGTTAAAATTAACTAGTGAAGCGATTTTACAGGAATTTCATGTAAAACTGAATTTGCAACAGCACAGTTAATTGTGAGATTCAGTTTAGTTCCATAACATGTAAGTATCCAAAAAATACAGTATACAATAACAAAAATAATCAGATTTTACATCACACACTTTTAGAGCAATAAATGTTAAGCATCACCTTGCATTTTTCCATGAAAAACTTAAATAAGTTACATTCATACAAAATATATCTTAGCATACGTAACAGCTAAAAAGCTCAAACCTAAAAAAAAAATTTGCTTTAATGATATACAACATTTTTAATAATTTCACCTTTTTGCGTATCACAGAATTTCAAAATAACGCAGAGCACAACAAATAGTTATAAATTTTAATCACTAATCTAATACAAGAATCTTGAAAAAAATTGACAAGGTGGATATAAATCAAACATTTCTCTTTGGAAGAGCAATAACAAGGTTTATTGGAATAACGAACAAATGTTTTGAGTGGTTAAATAATACAGATGGAGCAATTACGTACCTTATAAATAAGGAAGATCTTAGATCACATCTCAATCACAGCCCTATCCAGACTCTTGATCTTTCTCGCCTTCACACTAGCGCTGTCTCCCCAGTATTCACATTTGCAGCCTCGTAGTACGTAAGTAGGGCCAGAGTGTTAGCGTTCTCTAACACCTTCCTGGCCCAGGGCAGCTCCGTGTCTCGTCGTTGTTGATAAGGTCGAACGATGTCACCGTCACACTAATTGCAACTATGTCATCAATTAATGCATTACAGATCACAAGACAATGATTTGACTGCAGCAAAAGTTAGTGGTGGAGAGCTGAAACACATTACTCTGTTCAAATTTGTAAATAACTTCTTTATATGGAATCATTGGTATGCACAGAACAAAATAATTATTTTTATGCGGTAAACCTCTCACTGCATTAAATAAAAGCTACTTACAGAAGTTTGAAAAAATAATTTGGAAGACCTGGTGCCGGGTGTTACATGTAAGCTAGTTGTGCACTTGAACTTACTCTGTTGACGAACGATTTTTTAAAGAAGTAATACTTCTCGCTGTTGCCGTAAAAGCCCAGCTTGTCGAACATGACCACGCAGAGCGCAGAGGACAGCCATGATCTGCTTCTCTTCGGCAGTCGACAGCTGATCGTTGTCGATGTTGTATCTCTACTGCTTCAACAAGTTGACGACCTGCTGAATATCGAGAGCTGGGGATGACCACTCCTTTAAGGAGGCTCATCACGATGGTTCCGTATCAAGTAGGGGCACTATGGGGGGTTTTCCATTAATTTTGAGATTTAACTATAAATTAATTTTAAAATTTTAACTGTAGATTCGTCAAGTGATATTTTACCATGGATTTTAATCTGGGAGCAATGTCTCAACTTTCAAAAAGGGAATGAGCCACCACAAGACTTCCCTGGCGTTCTGCGCGATGAAGTCCAGCATCTCCCTTATGTCGCTACAGGAAATCCGCTTTTTCAGCTGACTACACTGTGACATGATGGTTGCTCCGACTCTCCAGCGGCTTCTGCAGCACCAGTTCGATGCACTTTTGCCACTCGCTCTACAAACAGTTCTGCTTTCACTTTCTCTGCAATAGAATGACAAATGTAAGCAATCTGCAGCCAAAGCATCTTTGTTCCTGGATGACAATTACACACTGCTGGCTAATTGATAATGTCTAGCTATTTGTTAACGTGAAAGTTAACAGCCGAAGGTACAGCCGTCCCAGTGCCACCTGCTGTGTGAGCCATATCACCCCCGAACTTACTCTTGGTTACAACCTGGCACAGACTCCGGCATTCTCTACGTAACTCAGCTATAACAGTTTTACTTTTACCTGCTGCACGGGTTGCACCAGGTTGCAGTGGTTGCACACGACCCGCACCCGCATCACCCGCACACGTACACAAACAAAACAATCCAACCTCAAAATCGTATAATTCTAGTCTGTATATATATACATAAGTACATACTACATGGTGCACATGTAAACTTGTTTGACACTGTGACATCTGCAGTATCTGCACTCATTGCACTGACTGCAGTATCTGCTGATCTGCTCAGATATGTATATAGACATATGGATATATATATACATAACAGTACCTTAGCGCAGTAGTACAGTTGCAGTTTCGTCGATCGAATCATCAGGTCGACCTTCGAAATCAAGCAGTGTACGGGAATGGGTGGGACTTGGTTCAAGTCTCGCCGTTTGCCTATAGAGGTTTGCTTCCGCTGTTTGACTTTTCGCGGGTTCAATTAACCGTCTCTTACTCTGCGAACAACGTGAGCGGGAGGTGTGCACTTGTGCAGGAGTTGGTCATAGAAACCCTCGAGTGCCTAGAGTACGACGTAGTACACGATAATATACATTAACAAAATATACTTATGCAGAATAACACTGTCTGCTGGTTACGTTGGAGATTTATTAGAGAAATACTTCAATATGTTATTTTATTCGTGGAAGTCGAATCTGAACCGACTATAGTCCTATAGGATCACATATCCTCACATGTCATTGATTCAGCACTAACTTCCAAACAAGCTTGAACTATCGATCTGCATTCAGAGCAACAATTTATAGAATAAATCGTTTGCAACAACACATTTATTTGGGATATTACATTAATATACATACTTTGTCATTGTTTTAGTAACATTTATTTTACTACTGCTTGCAAATACACAATTTTCTCATGAAATAGTTATATTAATAATTGCATTTGATTTATAAAAAAAAAGGAAATCACATTCAATAAGACGGGCTTGATACAGTAAAATTTAGAATGTGACTGACCCACTAATAACGAGCTCGTCCCTTGTCTTGAGAATTAGATCGTGACCGGGACCACTTAAAAACCGTTAATATTTTATTAAACATATTCCATTATAAGTCACCCTGTGGGATAATTACTAACACTGGATTCTCTGCTTACTCTTGACCTCATGGCATTTTGCAGCTGATCAACTTGCTCAGCAAAATCTTTGTTATTTTTGGATATAATGCGATTTGTCTGTACAAAAAATATTCGTAATCACATCGAGTACAGTTTTTAAGACATTAAATACATACAACAACTAACCAATTTTAACTTTCTGTTTGCCTCTTGCAACTCAGCAAATTTTATTTTCAACTCTGCAAGCTCTTGCTCAATCGTTTTTCCGGTTCCACTTCCCACATAGGTTTCACAGCTCGGTCGCCTTGATTGTTGTGAATTATCGTACCTGACATAGTCACTCGCATGTTTACTTCGTGCTGGTGCTGGACGGTGTAGACCACTTTCAGTCTGTTGGGTTTGGTCACGAGTGGTCCTGCTTCCACCTGATTAGCAAAGTAATAAAAAAACCAGTGTTACTAAAATAAGAAATTGATAGGGTAGGGACTTGTCAGATTCGGGCTTAGTCGTTATCGCTACTTGCTTCCGGCTATGATCATCCGTTTGATCATCAGAGTTTTTCTGAACATCAGATCCTCTGCTTCTTCTGTTACTTCTCCGAAGCTTCGAGTTCTCCACATTTCCAGGGTCAGCCATGTTCTACAAAAACAATTATACAAATAGGGATCGCATAATTCAACCTGGGTGGTTAGCATTAGAGGTTTGCATTGGGGGCCTAATTCACAAAATTTATCAGCTTCATAGCGCAATGGTTTGCAGCAGCGTAGTAGATCTTTTTAGTTTATGTAGTAGTTGAGCAGTTAGTGTCGATAAAATGGAAGCATCATTCTAATATATTGTTCTCTGAATGCTTCCATCTTTCCGACACTGTAAAAAATATCCTTGTGATTTTACTACGTCGATTGTAATAATAAACCGACCCATGTTGACCGATGTATTTTTACTACTGAAGTAGTAAAATTACTACTTCACCAAGAAAAACCACTAGCTACTTAATAAGATTACTATATTGAACAGTAAAAACACTGCATTGAAGTAGTAACTACTAGTATTCCAGTAGTAAAAATACATCGCTTAACATGGGTCGGTGTATTATCCACTTATTGTAATTTTACAATTTTTAACAAAGAAAATTCATTAAGTGCGTGGTAAAATAACAAAAATATTTTTTTACAGTAGACACTGGACATCAACTGCTTAACTACTACATAAACTACAAACATCTACTACGCTAAGCTGCTAAGTAGTGCGCTACGAAGCCTACGAAGCTGACAAATTTTGTAAATTAGGCCCCTATTCGTAGCAGAGTTGCTCAGTCGCAAAGTATGCCCTTAATGTATGTACACAGATTAAATCAATGTGTACGACGTACGCATGTGTATTTCCTGTACAGTAGACATGGTTTAATTCGTTAAGCGGGAAGTATGAAATTCACCAGTGAGAGAGGTTATCTTAAGGAATCAGCCAACAGGAATTTAATATTCAAATTTCCCGCTTAACAAATTAAACCACGTCCACTGTGCATAAGGAAAACACTTTGCTGTTAATGGACTCCTATAGGAGGTGGACAGATTTTGAGATTTAGAATGCATATCAGAAATATTGATAAAATGCGTGAAGTGAGGGTACGGTCCCATGGAGCACGAACCCATTGAAGCCAATGAAAAAGAGAGGTCTTTTCCGTGCCCCTTTCTCTCGCTCTCACGAGCTCATAAGTACAGGTTTTGTATGCGGATTCCGTGCTCCATGGGCGAGAGGGAGCGACCCTGGGCGAGAGGGAGCGACTCTTTACGACCACCTTTCCTAAAATTCGTGATACCACGAGATAAAGATAGTCATACAAGCGTACAGGGTGCACGTTGGCAAAGCACGCGAGATACTGAGAGTGAAATCGACGAGAAGCAATGAAACCAAAGAAAATGTAAGAATATATTTATCAATCTTCCTAGCGATTCCTTAGCAGCACAGCGTTGATACAGCAACTGCGGATGTGATCCTGGATCTTTTTCCTAGGAAGGCTCCTTAGAATCGGTAAACGTCGACAGGTAACGACAAGAGCACATGTACAGCTATCGGAGGTTGCGAGACGAGTGGGCGAGACGACGAGAGACGAGCCAGTGGCTCTCCCAGAGATATACATCTACGTCATCTACGCCCGTCAGTACCGCGGGTACCGCCTCTTAACGATAATGCGAACAAAGGAAAACTGACCAACACTCACTCTACTGCAGGGGAAGTATCAAAGCAACGAACGACGAAGTCAGGACGCGTTCGCACGCGTGCGTGAGCCGGTAAGCGCCGGGGCCCGGAGCGTGGTTAAGGCTGCGATTACATAGAGCGGGAATAGCGCGGCACGGCAAAGCAGCAGCAAAATTTCGGCCAATCAGAGCGTTAGTAGTCTGCAGCCGCGGAAAAAGCCGTGAGTGTATCCCGTTAACATGCAGCACGTAAGAGCGCCTGATGTCATGAGATCACGGGAGAGGTCCGAGTCGGACGTCTCTCTTGCTCCCACGTGTTGTGGTACAGTAACGCGCGTCTTTTTGCTGCATGTGAATTGGGCACACAGTTTTTGATGTTGCGAGAGAGCGGGACTGTGACTCAAACACTTGGTCTAAATTTTGCTGCTGCTTTTCCGTGCCGTGCTATTCCCGCTTCATGTAATCACAGCCTTAAGGTGCATTTTCATACACGCAATATGTCACGTGACCAATACGCTACACGCTAGACGCTGGATTCTAGCGTGTAGGAAAATGCACCTTTAGGCTCAAGACACACGAGAGACGAACGGACGAATGACGATTTGATGAAAGCATAAGACACCGTGAGAGCGAGAAAGACCTGTTGACGAATAGACCTCTCTTCATGGAGTCTTATGCATTCGCCAAATCGTCCATTCGCCTCTCCATGTGTCTTCAGCCTTAGGCTGCAGTCACACGGAGAACGGCATCCGCATACAGAACCCACTTGAGCCCATGACAGTGAGAGGATGGTGTACGAAAAAGACCTTCCTCTTACTCTCATGGGCTCAAAGCTCAAATGGGTTCCGTATGCGGAATCTGTGCTCCACAGGACCGCTCCCTTAGTTGGCGAGCGAGATAGAGGGATAAGAGCAATGTTGCCAACCTCATATTAAAGAAAAAGTTTAAAGTACCTCATACCTGATACAGTGATAGACAAAAAAAAAGTCATGGCTTAAATCGGATGGGTCACAACAGATGGTACTAATGTATTACAGGAAACTTTAAAATTCCAGGTGACATGTATATGTTGGGATCAAAGTCCGCCACTGCTAGCTGTGGACATTCGAAATTATTGTCTACAAAAACTTGCTTCGCCAGATGGTTTTTAATTGCCAAACAACTTTAAAACCCGCCTTTTTTTCAGTTATTCATCAATATCTTGGAAACAACAGGTCTAAGCGAAAAAAGTTTCGATCACAAATTGTTCAGCGGATGATTTTACGTAGAAAACAAGTATTTTAGCAATTTAAAACAATATTCTTCCTGCCATCAACGAGTGCCAAAGTTGAAATACGCAAAAAAAAAAAGAATTAAAAAATATATCAGGAGATCGTTTATTTTCCATGACATTTTGATATTCATAGATATTGGCATTACCAACAAAACGCGCCCAGCCGGGTTCCCCATAAACAATACAGCGACCTATTGCAAACTTGTTAATTTAAAAGTTTGACACGCTGTATTTTCTGTCATCAACATAGGATCCCGTTCCAACCAAATAAACCAAGCTTATATTTCAGCAAGTTGTTGTGATTGATCTAACCAGCAGGTATGTATTTTTTGGAATTTTTAAAACCTCCGGAAAAGGATGAACCATGCACAGGTAAGATCCAACCTGCTGTAAGCCGGAATCCACCGCAAACAGTTTTTCAACTGTAGCTTCGGCAATTCCT
>JAPYYV010006666.1:0-14338 GCA_030522625.1 Copidosoma aretas | reverse complement strand
CCGAAGGCGAGGTCCGTAACGAGGTTCGTAAAGGAGACTTTTCGAATGAGTATCAGAAAACTGCTTTTTTGCCCGAGGGAGTACCAGCCTCCCTAAACCACCCGAGGGCGGAAAAAGTCATTTTCCGCAAGGTTTTTTGGGTGTAAATTTGATTTTCACGCTTAATGTACGGCATAGCTCTGCGCAAAGAATTACTACAATTTTCTTACCATTGGCCCAAAGTGCAACTGGGCCCACGGGCAGAAAAGTTTTTGGCGCTCTCCGGGCCCAAAGTACTTTTCTGCCATAGGGTCCAGAGTGATTTACTGGGCGCAAAGTGTGCCCACGAGCGCAAATATGCACTTTGCGCCCTCGGTAAGAAAAACATACGTGACTCGGGCACCAACATACAACAACTTGAGTAACTCAATCAAATGTTTACTTTTTTCGCGTACGCTAATTAATTTCAGAGCGATATCAGTTAGGATAAAATGGAGGTATTACTGCCATGTTTTAAGCCATAAGACTGCGTGCAATTGCTTGAAATTTAAAACGTCCATAAGTTTTTTCACATGTACCGTAGGTCCAAACAATTTTAACAGGTACATTTTTGCAAACAATAACGTATGTTTATAATTTCATCAATATCTTGTTGGTCAATCGATGAAATACAGTACTACGTTAAGCTTCATTACTTATGTTCACGATCTCAGAAGTATTTGTACTATATTTTTACATAACTCATCACTAAATGAACTCTAGCGTGGGTGCACACATGCATTTAAATGCGTATTAACACAAAATAATTATAATATTCATTAGTTCGATAACTGAGATTTTATATTTGTATTATTTTTCCTAAATATTAATCTTATTTTCCTCACACTTATTGCGAAAAATTTTAAACGCAACTCGTGCAGGACGATTTCTCATACCCATGCAATCGACTCGCATTCGTGGCCTATGTTGGTAACTTGTGCTTAAAAAAATGTTGAAAATAGTGTAAAACACACAATCACGTTTTTATGTATTTCCACAAAAAAAAATTTATTTACCTTCGCTACACAGATACCTACGATGTATTAAGTACAAGGTGTCCAAGCTACTGAAAGGTTTCAATACGGAGGAAAACGAACGATGCAAGGCAAGAGGGATTTACAGGAAAAATCAGTACACCCCCACGGAAGCGGAGCACAATCATGAGCCTGATTCACTAAGAGAGAGGAAAAGGGAGTTCTACCGCCAAATGCGTATATATAGCGCTGTCAACTCCGTGAAGCCAAAAAATGTGTACAAGACGGCAATGCAAGGGTACGGAGTTACATTTATTTACTTTTTTATAATACATTTAAAAGCATCTGTACTTAGTGGGATAATGGGATGCAATTTGGGAACCACGCATTATCTCTAACACAAAAAATCCTACATAAAAAATTATATTCGTGAGATTTTGCCTGTTTTCAAATAATTCATATTCCGTTTCTTCTGCCTTCAGTACGTGCTGAAATTTTCGAGTCAAAGCGTTCTGTCTTTTTCTCTAACAGTCGCCATAAGCAAAAAATTGTCCTTTCGAAAAATGGTCGTACATGAATTGTGGACCACGATAGGACTTTAATTTACACGCGATAGTCTTCTGCAAGACTTCATCAACTTGACAAATAATCGAAACCATAACTTGTTTAAAAAAATCTATAATTATAATTGAAAGTCTGTTATTTGTCGCGATCGGCAGGAGGTGACACGAGATTAGTGGATAAGTAGGCGTGGCGTCTGCAGGTGACACGTCTATAAACAGTGATAGCTTTCTGTTACCGTCAGCCGAGCACAAAAAAATCACAGAATTTCAATTATTTTTCGTTGTACTGTAAAACAAGTTGTGGTTTTGGAAATTTATCAAGTAATCAATTAAGTCCTAAAGACGAGAATCACGTATAAAAAAATGTCCTTATTTTGTCCCACAACTCTGGTATGGCCATTTTGGGAAAGGACGAAATTTTGTATAACACAACTGTTTGCAACAAATAAAGAAGGCATTTACAAGAAATTTTCCGCACATACTGAAGGCTATTGGAGGAACATTATATCAAATATATAGCCGTTCATATACAAAAGACTGGTATGTATGGATTATTTGAAAAATGTACAAAAATTGCATTTACTTTTCCGACTTGCAAAAAAAAAAATGAACTGATTTGAGATTCTTGCTGCTTATTTTGTAATTATTACACTTGATCCTTTTTCGGAATTTTTTTGTTTGTAATATTTGTTTTATTTTCCAAAAAAACACCTGCTTTTTTACATTTTTTAAAAATTCTTTGTACCAGGGCGTGACACTTTTTGAGGTTTCATGTTCATGTAATAGATTTAGTCAATCACACAAATACGATTTTTTATGTAACAACAGTAATTTTCTTGTCCAAGAATCTTATTCTACAATATCATTTCTAGTTTGAGGCTCAGCTCCATTATAAATTTGAAACATTTTTCATGTATACATGATTCGGTCTTTTTAATGTATACTACTCGGGCATAGTTGAGGTGATAATATTTCCTTAGTGGACAACTTTATATAAACTACCGAGGGCACAACAGCGTCTGAAAAACAAACGACGTAGGACATAGTGTTTTGATAGCAATCCTACATTGCTGTTACTGGGTGCAAAGATGTTTGAGAATCATCACGTATAAGTCTCTGTTCAACGCAATACGTGCAGAATTGATCATCATTTTTGCCGCAAGGGGATGGAGCTGTTAATTAAGCGTATGTTCCAGACTTATAAGATGGGATCCCAATACATCACGACTCAATCTCTCTTAATTTATGCGAGTGAATTGTCACTCACAGAGAGGGGAAATCTTGTCACTGGCATTGCGAGTGATAATTCACTCCCGTTGTAGAAAGAAAATGTTATTGCACAGTGAGAGCACTGTACTCGCATTCGAAAGACAATAATTTTTTCACTTTAATAAATTTAATAAATCGCCAATGGAGCTATTTTACGATCCGAAGTTCCTGGACGGCAGGGACCACCATACCCTTGGTTACGATCCCACGTATGTAGAAAACTGCTGTCATTTCATGGGCACAAAGCTTTGTCATTCATTTATACCCGATTTTCCTATTTTGTTGTGCTAAACAAAAATTTTATATATAAAAAAAAAACTACGAAACGTATATACGTAAGTGAAGCTGTATTATGAATTTAAAAAAAAAGGCATGAGCGCGGGTTTATCGTAATCGGTCTTAGAAATCGTGAAGTATACATTATTCCATTCACTCTGTAGTTAAAATCCAAGCACATAACAAATTTCTTGATTTTCATCCTAGTACTTGTTGTTTCCAATACAGTTGATTTTTTTTTTTTTTATATGAAATATTATAAAACAATGTTAAATGTATTGAAAATTTTTTTTTTTAATTTTAAAACAAAAAACATAAATTTTTTAAAATCAGGCAAAGAATTTGTAAGATATGACTGATTATGCAAATACATTCAAACAAACATACGAACACATTGACATACGAAAGTTTTTGCTAAAGACTTCTGGGCGCAGATTTACCTATGTAAGTTAGCAATTAATAATATTGCAATAAATGCACAAGTTGGCAATACTTGCAATTATACATATATTTGATCTTTATAGTTTTTTTTTTTATAACATTTAAGGATCTTTCGATGTAAATATCCTAATTTTGCAACATTGAGTAAAGAGCACACTGCGCGCCATCCTCACAAAATACCAACATACACGTAAATTGGCGCGCGCCCTCTACTGCTGTAATTGGTTGATTTTTTAGCGTACGCTAATTTACGTATGGTGGTATTCTGCTGGAGATATATATGAGGCACGTGCAGTGTGTTCTTCACTCTGTCTCTCTTTCTCCCTCTCTCTATTTTGTGTGATCGCCGTGCATCGTTCCTGGAATAAGCTCGCAAAGGATTCGTTCATCAGACGCGTTCGAAGAAGGAAATAAAAAAAAAAAGATGGATCAAGTAGTAATCAACGTTGAAAAACCTGCCGTTGGCATGCTTTTCTCTGGTAACGAGGAGCTCCAGGAGTACATCGCGCATTACTCGAAATGGTACTATGCCGATGAAAAGTTGAAGTTGGCTAAGTGCAATACAGTGATTGATAAAACCAACGTGATCTACTATTACTCTTTAAATTTGAAGTGCGCGAGATCGGGGCAGTACGACCCAGCTGATTTTTCGAAGCGGTCTACGGACAAAAGCTCGCGTTGCTCCTGCCCTTTTTTTTTGAAGATAAGGAGAAAAGGCGACAGTCAACTTACTGTGTCGAAGAAATCTACTGGACAACACAATGACGAGTATCTTAATTTTTCAAAGGAAAAAGGGGGTGCAAAAAAACCTCGAGAAGTTTGCGTTGATCGGAAAAGATCACTCTCCGAATACTCATCGGATTCGAGGAAGGCGAAGCAAAAAAGGAGAGAGGAGCCCAGAAAAAACCGTAAGTGAAGTGAACTTTTTTACTTATCAATTATTTTGTAGTACTGTTTATCCACATGCACATGTATGAATGTGAGAGGCTGTATGGTCACCTCTGCCTGTGCGTAGTGCAAGGTAAACACAGGTATATTTTGCAAAAGTACTTACGGTGTATGCACACGCGACGCGGTGCATGGTGCACGCGGTGCATTGTGCACGCAGTCGATGTACAGTTGTGTTTACTATTTGATTATCGTATCGTGCTTCGATGAATAAATATTTTTTAAATTTCTGTTGCAGTGAAGCTTGTGTCGTCAGGAACACAAACTGCGTGCAAAGTGCTCTCTAAGAGTAACATTTTGCATGTAGAAATTCCATGCGATAATGTATCCTACGTGGAAGGTAGCGATGTAGGTGACGGCATTTCGATGGTTTTTAGCCATAATGCATGCAACCATCAGGAGGGAGAAGTATCCATGTGCGATGAAGAAGAAATCGGTAAGCGACGAAGTATATGTGTGACTGAGCTTCCGCGGCATGCTGAATGGTCGAAAAAAAAATTAAAAAAAAAAATACATCATTACGTGATTTTTAATTAAATTTTTTTTTTTTACATACAATTGTTTTCGACATAAAAATTTTCCTAGAACCCAAGCGAAAATTTTTTTGTGATAAAATAACGGAAAAAAAAAATATAATAATATTATAACATCCAGATTCGGGATTAGATCAAACTTTGATAAGTGGTATTATTAGTTATTATTTTTTAGTATTTTTTTTCGTCCTAGATTTTATTTTTAAACTCCGAAAAAAGTAGTACATGGCTAAAACGTATATAAAGATTTATTGTCATCATGAATTTTCGAAGTTACCAAAACCTAAAAGTTGGTAATAATTATTCATAACAGATTAGTTATGTTCCATTATATTCAGTGTATACAAAGAAAAAATAAAAAAAAAATATAAAAAAATATTTACTATTACGAACGCTTGTTCCACCCAATCGATCTAGCGAATAAAAAAAAAAATAATAATAAGTAGTATCAAGGTTTAATAACTGTGTAAGACGGCTAATTGTAAATAACAAGTTTTAATACTTTTATTCTAATCTTAACTTTATGAAGTCTTATTTTTTTAAATTATTTCTTACTTTGTTTTTAAAATAATTATTTCCTACTAATCGAAGAAGATTATTTTCCCATGGGAATTCCCCATTTATACAAATGTGTGAATGAGTACATCAAAAACGTAGTAATAATTTACGGTATCGTCAAGTCGCCGGTTATGGTGAGTTTGACGATTTTCAAGTGTTGGTAGATGAAACCGGAATTGTAATCGGTCCCCCATTCTCCGGTATGGAAGTCGTAGTTGATTCTGTAACCCCTCTCACGTCCAATGGACTGTATGGTTGTACTGCAAGTGATGACAGCGTCGAGCGAGTAGCACCTACACCTAATACAGCGATTCAATTTGCGGAATCAAGCAAACTTTTGCCGCCCTCACACACTGGAGATCCAATTCAATTAGTAGCTGGTATGCAATTAAACATAATTAATAAGTTACGACTGAAAAATAGTGATGTAGTTTTGCCTTTATTTTCATTCAAATCTATAATTCCAAACATAACAAAAAGCAAAAAATTTAATTTTGTTTCAGAAAATGGGGATGAAGCCAACAACGATGTCGAAGTGAAACGTGCCGTAAAAGTTCTTCCTTTTGAACAACGAACATACCTCGAGAAACAACAGTTATTGTTACATTTTTTAAATAAAGATTATGAACAGATTTTATTAGTGGTACAATCATCTGTCAAGCTAGGCTTAAACGATTTGAAAAATATAACGGTATCGAACTTGGCGGATACGTTTGCTAGTAGTGACACTGATGTTACTGTTCTTTTTAAACTCCTTACGATTGAGGCAAAAGATTATCTGATGAAAGTAATAGCAGAAAAAATAAAATTAAAAACATTTTATTGTTGAACTTGTAAAATCGAATTAAAAAAGAGCAGCGTGATCTATTGCGAACTGTGTCATGTATGGTACCATTATAAATGTGTGGCCTTGAACAAAAGGAAGGTGAAGCAACTACGTAAAGTCGATTGGTTTTGTTCACGGTGCTCTGAAATCGATAGTACGCTATTCAACATCGATTGCGAAAAATAGTTAACTGTTTAAAAAATATTTATCTGTAGTAGTATAAAAAACATACTTCACTATTAAGTTAACTCCACGGTTATAGACGACCAATATTCAACACCAATGGTATGTTATACTTCTTTGTAAATACTTCGTCAGAGCTGTTGAATAAAAATATATTATTTATACATGTACGTTATGATTATTCCCGTTCTTATCTGAAATCCAGTCAAATTAGATATTATTGTGCCGAACGATATATTAATGGCGGGCCACATGTAAAGAGTATGTTCTATAAAAGGTCCTACGTCGTACGAGCGGTAAGAGAGGGCGTATTTCATTTTTGTTATACAGGGCCTGTTTCCTTTTTGCTGGAAAGGGCCTATTTCGTTTTTGAAAGATAGGGACTATGTCGTTTTTGCTGAAAAAGGCCTATTTTGTCGAGCGCTGAGAAACCAATACTAAAACTGAATTAACAGCTAATCGTTCTTGATTTTACTCTGCTCTTAACCGATCAGCTGTGGATTCAGCTACTCTCATACGAACTCGTTACAGATTCTGTGACTTTGACCTCAATTAGTATACTTGTTTTTGTAATGGGAATATAACAAAATGGCCCTTTTTCCTCACTTTTGTCATATTCTGTGCATGAATTCGTCCCGTTAGTATTATTATATCAAAAATCGGTATTTTCGTAGCGCTCGGCGAAATAAACCCCTTTCAGCAAAAACGAAATAGGCCCTTTCCAGCAACAACGAAATAGGACCTTGCTGAGAGAAAATCTGAAATAGGACATTTCTTAGAGCAGATCCGAAATAGGCCCTTTGTAAGAACAAATCTGAAAAAGGACTTTTTTCCTCACAAACGACAATATGCCCTTCCCCTGGGTTTCACCCCAGAATGTTGATGTGTAGTTACGTTATTATACTACGATTTAAATTATAAATATTCTAAACTTTAATACGTTATTTTCTCATTACCTGTTTGTTCAGAGTAGAAGTGTGTGATATGAGCTGAAGGCGATATGATATTCATTTAGTAGCATATAGGAGCTGAGACTCTAGCTAGAATAGTTGCAATGTTTGTAAAAAAATGTTGCACGTTGATAAATGTAAATCTTGCAAATGTAAAATTCTCCATCTTGCAGATATTCATTGAAGTATATGTTTTCAGTGATCAAGATGTAGCTGTTGAGGTCCCCTACGCGCGTTGTAGGCGCACAATTCAACGATACAAACATTCTGAGAACCCAAACGATACGAACATTCCATCGAAGAAATATTCGATCCATGAATTGGGTACCGAATTAAGTAGCGAAGCATTCGCTTCCACATTGAAGTACGGTCAAATAGGGGAGTTTTCTCTAGAAGTGAATGTCGAACGATTCGAAGTGAAACTGGAAAAAGGCGTGGCACATGCGACAAATGTTTATTTATTCGACCGAATTTTCTTTGACAGCTTACTTCGATATGCCACCAAAATTTTTATAGATGGTACTTTTCGTACTGTTCCGAATATCAGAGGTGCCTATCAGTTTGTGACCATCATGATAAAAGTCACGAACGGAGCTATCAAAAAGGTATTTAACCCTTCTTTAAAAGTTTAATTTCGAAATCGGCACATCGTTTTAAAGTAATAACGAAACGCATGCCTCTTTTTTTAATTTGAAAGCATATTGTAATACGAATTGTAATAATACGGTGTATACATATTTATGTCGAAATCACCCACAAATCCGCATTTTTCATCTTCAAAAAAAAGTCTTAACTTTTTTGCATAGCTCCAACCGGAAACGCAAACATGTTGGCACCATGGGTGATCGTTGTCTTCGTCTTGGAACAAGGAATACGGTTTGCCCCTCAGGAAACCCTTTTTTTCGCTGTAGACTAAAATACTTCAAGAAAACTGAAAACATCTAAAAAGTGAAAATTTACCATTTTTACTGAAACTTTGAATTCACTGGTTTCAACGTCACATGGCCGAGGGGCATGTTAAATCTTTTCCAAGATGATAACTCGAAAACGCTTGCAATAAGCTAAAATTCAAACCCTGGTAGAGCTCGAAACCTCTGAAACTGGTAAAAATCTCCAAATGACAAAATTAGCTATTTTCAAGCAAAAATTTGAGCCGCTCGTAACTTTTGCCAGTAACGTTTAAAGCTCTACCTTGGCTGAAATTGACGCTTTTTGGCAGCACTTTCGATCACCGTGCGAGCGACTATTGTAACTCCATTATTCGCCAAGCAGTGACCAAACTCTTACGTACCAATCATTCAGAATAATCGTAGTGTTACTATTCTGGCTGTAGGTCAGCTCTGCATTTGAATAGCTGATTTACTTACTACATACAGATTTTTACCCGTTTCAGAACACAAGTTTGAAACACTCGTAGCTTTAGACCAGACAAATTTTTCAAACTCTCCCAGGGCTCAAATTGAAGCTTATTCCAAGAGCTTTTGATTCATTATCTTAGAAAATACGTAACATGCCTCTGGGCTAAGTGACGGCAACAAGAATAAACTCGAAATTTCAGTGAAAAAGGTAAATTGTAACATTTTATATGCGGTACGTTTTCTCGACGTATCTTTTTCTAGAGCGAGAGAAAAGGGGGTCTCGTGCGGCCAACCGTATTCCTTGTTCCGAGACTAACAGAACTATCACCTGCAGTGCCAACATGTTTACGTTGTCGGAGGGTGGGATGCAGAAATGTAATAGTAGTTTTCTTCACGTCATGTGAATCTCTCCAGGGCCGTCTCTAGACCCGGGGGCAGCTGCGAAGCAATGTAAATATATGTATGTATGTATTTATGTTTGTATTTGAGCGTGTGCGACTGTGAAGGCGATCATAAAAAATAACATTTTTCCCAAAACCTCGTGAAATCTTTCCTTTGGATGAAAAACTTAAGATGAAAATCTTAATATTTGCTTAACATATATCTTGCAGAATGTAAGTACGAGAAAATCCATGAAAATAGGATATTGAAAAATCTACATCACTTTCAAATAATAATTTTTTTGCAAAATTCATTGTTATCGAGTGAATTTCATACACAAAATGTTACACTATATTTTTTTTTTTTTTTTATTTATTGTACATCATCGCCCGAAGGATCAGACATGGTTTTTTTACATACTAGTGTTTTTAGCCATAGGAAAAGGGAGAGGGATAGGAAAGGGTAACTTACAAACTAAGACGGTGTCATGGATTAAATTTCCGGCAAGGATCAACAGAAAAGAATCTGAGTGATCAGACCGTGTATCGAACCCACGACCCCTTGAGCTGTGTTGTATCGATGGCTATAGCACGCTAACCACTGTGCCAACGACGAGCTCTTACACTATAATTAGTAATGGTTGGAAGAATCTTAATCCGGTCTATTTCTTTAAATGTAATTAAATAATTGTCTTATAATGCGAAAAAAAATGCAAGGATACAAGGATATGTGTACAAAAGCTGAATATCAGAAGGAAGTCGTAATGGAACTGTTAGGTGATAACGACGAAAAAAATTTACAAAAAAAGCGTACTCATTCCACGAGAAACAAATCTTTACTCTGTAATGTCGTAAATGAATTGATGCTGTAAAATGTAACTTAGTAATTATATTAATCTGGTCCACGGAACTTTATAGTTGCATGTATCCCTGCAGTAGCCAACTTGTTAACTTTTCAAAAAAAAAAATTTTGTTAAGACTCCAGTTGGTGACTAAACGTAGTTTGTTAGTTTATGAACAGGAATCTCTACAAATATTTATTTTGTATGGAAGAAACGAAGTCTGTTTCGTGGGTAATTTAATTTTCTACAAACCTGTCTTCCTGGTTTTATCTCATGTACAGTACTGCAATAGATCATTTAAATAACTCAATTTTCTAAAAATAATGTACTGCAGTTGAATCACGCCACGTGTCCTTTTTCTAAAAAATACAAAAAAAAAAATTTCACTTAGGTTTTTTCATTGAAAGTAAGGTGTGCGCGATGCGTTGGGAAAAATTTAAGTTTAAACGACCACTGTAATTTGTATTATTTATTAAAATTATGTTTAAAAAAACCACCAAAAAATTAACAAATACAGACCAAGTGCAACAGAGGCGCTACTTGGTTCGTGTTTATTTTTAATAAAATAGTATTATCATACCGCTTTACAGGCAGTACCAGCATTTTTTTGTTTAATGTCGAACAAAAGTACAGAGTGTTACACGAAGCTGTTTTCCTACATTAAACGGACATTCCCTACTTTTTCACCAACTTGTTGCATGTGCGATTTTGAGATCGCTATTCGAAACGCAATCCAGTAGGTTTTTCCTGTCATCGTAGTCAAGTGCTGTTTTTTCCACTTCGCTCACGTGAGTATTTTTTCTGGACTCATATCAATTCCGAAATACGAAATACGAAATAGTATATATTATTCCAGTAAAGCTGAAACTGAAGGATATGTACTTACGTGACAAGTGCGATTTCACGAGCGAGTGAAACGGATGCTCGTTCTTTTAGTATCTGTTCATAAACTTATTCATGCCACAATATCCACGCATGAAGTCATAACACGAAGAATTATTTAAATTCTCCTTTTGTGGGGTCCACGGGCGTCAATCTTGAAGGGAGTGGAGGGGAGGGCTGGAAAGGGCCGTAATATTCTTCTGAGATTAAGACAATTTATTGCATATCTCTTTTAATTTATTATTAAAATGCGGCTATGAGTAGTACAAGTTTTACTGGAATAATCTACTACTAACAAACTAAAAGGGTTTTGATCTGTTACTCTTGTTGTTCAATTTATTAAATAAATTATGGGTGCAAATGAAGAAGAATGATTCGATGAAAGCGTTGGATTAGAAAGTCTTGTCGTAGTAATTGTCAAGTTAAAAGAATATATTCCCATTGTGAATTGCCAAAGATGTAAAACCCCCAAGTTTAACAAACTGTAAATGTTATACTACACTGTAATCCTGAATTTTATTTGTTATAATCTGATCATTTTTTTTAGGCATTGATTCAAAGAGCCGAAAAGTTGAAACTCATAACTCCGAAGATAAATAGTACAAATAATCCTGAAATATTTGTCATTCTGAAACAACTAACAGCTCTGGCGCTGTTGCCAGAAATGAGAATTCAGGAAACAGTTAATGAAATCAAGGCTGTATGTGACGAGCAGTACGGGGGTTATTTTTGTCAATTTTTGTTGTACTTTCAAAAAAAATGGTTACAGAAGTGTGGAGCTCAATATTTCTCAGTTTTCAACATGCACGAAGACCGTAGCAACAATTTTACGGAAGCTTTTCACCGTGATTTAAACGACGATGTGACCAAAAGGCCCCATATAAACAAATTTTTAAGTAAGTAGTAATGCAATTCTCACTAATGTGAGTTATGCAAGTAGAGTGACCATTATTTAATACTGTAGATTGTTATATAGTTGACCCTATAAAGTCTCTTCATTATATCTAAAAATGAAAATATATACAAAAAAATTAAAAATTCTCGAGGCAGTCCAAGTATACTTTCTTTCAAATGTATTACTTGGAGCTGAAAAACATGCGTATGAACTTTAAACAATATGTAACGAATATTTATAGTTTAAAAATACAAAAAAGATTGCTAAATTGGTAAAAAAAATAGAATATAGCTGAAAAATTTTAAATCAGAGTTATTTAATTAAAAAATTTATATCTATAGAAACACGTATGAAGTCGTAAATTTGTATATTTCTTTGGTATAAATAAGTTATTTGTTAGTGGCATGAAGAGATGTAATTGGGTAATAATATATATAACTAAGAAATATCTATTAAAAAATAACGATCACCCTGGTATTTAAATATATATCTGTCTATCCATTCCGAAGAAAACAGCTCAAGCGAAAGTAATACTCCAAAATAATTGGAAAAGAATTTGTTTTACTCTTAATCAATTAATTATGAATTGTTTTGACGTCTGTGTACTTGATTTGTCAACAATTGATTACCTCAAAAACCAACCATTTGAAGTCCAATTTAAAACTATAGTAAAAGCGCAAAAGTTAATGTAATTAATAATTATCTATTGTAAATTTTAACTCATAATTTTTACCACTATATATTTTTTTGGTTCTTACAACAAACGAGATGAATTGGTGTATAAGTAATACTAAAAAATTATTATTATTCATGTTTATAAAATTTCTTGGTCAAATAGAGTGTATTGCATTTAAGTGATGTGTATTGAACAATCATAATTATTAACGATAATTTTTTGATAAATTCGCGCATCATGTAATGCGTTTTATAGTTGAAGGTATTATTAGTCGCTACTTTATTTTATGTATCTTAAAGTAATTGTAAGACGGCAAAAACAAAACTAACTAAAAATACTCATTACTATAGAGTGCAATAGATAAGTCTCATAAAATTTTTTACTGATTTTTTGTGATGCGCATGTGTGATAAACTTTCTTCACTTGCATTACTATAGTGTCAAATCCGGACGTTAACGATTTATAACATTAGTTGTTATTTTTAAAATAAGATGCATACAGGACGATTATTGCCATCGCTTGTGAATAATAAATATTTGATAATGAATTAAATAATATGTATAAAATTAAATATAAACTTTACAGCAAATTTGAAATTAATTTTGGTAACCGCGAGAGTAGAAAAAGAGTCAGTAGAAAAAGGTACCTACCAGTCTAGAGAATCAAAGAAAGAAACTATAGACAATAATAACAGCTTTGAAGAAATGTGGGACATGATGCAAATGGACCTCGATGATGTGAATCCTACTGTTGAAAGCAGCGCACTGACGCATGTAAACGCCTTACCTAATATTCAACAACTTTTATCTCAGGAGAAAGAAAAAGCTATGAAAATTATACGTAACATGAAAGTAATGAACATCAATGATATAAGCAGTGATCTTTTTAAAAATGCAGCGTGTACAAGGGCAAATGTCAATGATACCGGGACGTTTGTTAACATCATTGTTCGATTGCGCAGGCAATATTCTTTGAATAAAAAAAAAGTAGCCATTGTCGATTACCAGATGTAATGTTGGAGAAGGATAAATAAAAACTTTTTTAAGTAATTCTGCTAAATTTGTGTATTGATTACACTCCATTATAATTTTATCAAGCTATAGTTTTAAAAACGCATTATACTTATAGTTTATACATTAATGGTTGCTTTGCAATTAATAATTAATTAATCAGCCACTATTTACAGTCATACATTGAAAATCAATAAATATTTGATATCAGTTGAGCCGATTTTCGTATTACTTAATAAATGCTTATTTGATTTTTTAATTAACATTATATTTTTGTAATCCCTTAAACTACATTATAAATATCCGTTTCATTTTGACTGTTAACGATTGCTTGTTCGTATATAAATCCTTATTCGTTAACAATCCATTCCAAAACTTGATTATAAATTCTACATCAATGCGAATTTGAGGACGAATTGATATTTAGCGTACGCTAGTAATCCCAAAATCTATTAGCGCGCGCTAGTATCTCCGAATGTTCATTAGCGCGCACTATTTAGCGTACGCTAGTAATCCCAAAATCTATTAGCGCGCGCTAGTATCTCCGACTCTTCATTAGCGCGCGCTATTTAGCGTACGCTAGTAATCCCAAAATCTATTAGCGCGCGCTAGTATCTCCGACTGTTCATTAGCGCGCGCTAGTATCTCCGACTGTTTATTAGCGCGCGCTATTTAGCGTACGCTAGTAATCCCAAAATCTGTTTATTTTTGCGCACTACTCAGCGCACGATAGTATTTCCAACACTTTTTTATTCA
>JAPYYV010006665.1:0-15218 GCA_030522625.1 Copidosoma aretas | reverse complement strand
TGGGAAAAGCAAAAAAAAAAAAAAACGGGGAGCGAAAACAACAAACGAGCAACCAATTGCGGCGCCCTTTGCGACCTCGTTAGATCCGCATTAAGATTGCCGCGTCGCAGCCCCGTCGTCGTCGCCTAGGCGTGCCGATAAGCCGGGGGCCGCCGTTATAATTCAAGCCGGGGTGTAGTGACTGCCCCCCCCCCCCCTCCCGGCTTGGGTGTGTCGGTATAGAGAGCGGGACAAAGTCGTGTGGGGCTTTGCGCTCGAGGTGTTCGGTCGATGTATTCGTGAACCATGCGGTTTGAAATGATTCTCGGATGAGAGAGGTTATACATGATGGGATCTGAAAGCAATGAGAAAATAGAGTATTCTACAGCATAACGGTTCACGAACGAATAAAATCGACGACACGGGCGCTTTTGCGCGGTAAAAATAAATATAAATGGTCGATCGAACATCAGAGGAAAGCTCTGCGATGTCGAACGTGGGCGCGAAGCTTTTCCCCCGTTGGATTCGACGCTAGCTCTGCGTGGCTCGTGAAAATCCCCGCCACCCATCTCTCCGATCGCTCGGAACGGACGAGCAGCGAAAACAAGGCATCCACGGTGTACACCCTTGCGTGTGAAATAAAAAGCACGCAGCACACACGCACGGCCTACGAACAACGCCTGGTCGCTGTTTCAGAGGGATCGTATGGACCTATACACGCGTGTACCACCCAGAGCCATCCTTCTTTAGTACCAAGACCTTGCACTGTATACAGCCTATTTAGCTGCGACGACGTGGTGTCTAATGAGCAGGTCGCACGGCTCATCTTGATCCGCGCGAAGCGCAATCACACGCGTAAGCTTCAGCGCGAGAACACTGCGTTCTTCTTTCCTTCTTTTCGTCGTGGTCCGGAACGAGGAAAGCTTTGCCGTTTATTTAGCCATTCCGTGACGTAAATTGCAGGTAATGGTCAATGGCCTATCTTCTGGGCTTCGTATATGAGGAACGGGAAGAGGGAGGAGATTGGTAAGGTGAGGAGAGTGGCCGAAGTGCGCCTCGTAAAAGCGTACGGTGCGCAATGCGGTGTCTGCGGGCGAGTGAGATATAACCTGAGACACGTAGTGTTATGGGCGTGGATTGAGGATGGCACGTTGTTGTTGGATATTTTTATCGAGGTGTGAGTATGGATGGGATGAAGGTGCTAAGGAATGACTGGGGGATTGGACTTTTCAAGGATACTGTTGGAAGTGACTGATACTGTGGTACTTGTTTGATGAATACAGTGTTCTCTGTACAATCTATGTTACTTGTGCGATGTTGCATGTTCTTTTGAATGATTTTGTGTGACGAATCAGAGTGTAAAAGCTTAGAACTGAAGGTTTTAATGAAACTTTGAGAAATAGTGTATGGTTTCCCCTAACGATCGACAGTACCTTCAGGACGATCTCGTCGATTCTCTTTGTTTACATGCTGATAGCCAAGTTACAGTGAATGGTTGACTGTCATGATGGGGCTTCAACGATTATTTGAGTAAAAAGTTCCGATTGGAAAATCATTTTTTTTTTTGTTGGATATCCTTCATATAAAAAATTGCCGAATTTGTTCTGAATTTTTTGTCATTTTAGAAGAACTGTAACTTCTTACGATTAACGCTTAAACGAGAAACTTTTTTCCATCCAAACCACTTACCCTGAACTTTCGTTCGATCCAACCTGAATCACCATCATTCCTAATAGATTAGCTATAATTATAAATAATAGCAGCATCGATGTGATGGTGTTGAAATGCAAGAAATTGTCTTCCAAAGATTCATCAAAATTCGTTTCCTTGAAACCTTAAACTCCCCTTGTAATAATGATAGAAACACAAAAAAAAAATTCTCGCCCAGCCGAACGCATTCCTAGAAAAGCAATTCCTGGAAAAGGCATATCGTAATAGATCCAACCGCAGTGGCAGACGAGCAAAAAAGGGTGGTTCACCGAGGCTTCTGACTCGATATCTTTTTTCTCCACATTGCGGTATATTCCTCCGCTGGGAAGGTCATTGGCATTTATTCCTACTCGCGAACGCATTGAATCGACCAGTGAGGTTCTTGAGAAGTAACCAGTCCTTAATGACTGGCTTACTGATTTTTCCACAGTAACTTATTCGCAACCAATTGTATACCAGTCACAGTCACAACGACCCTTACTCGAGCCTCAGTCTTCAATCCAAAAAGAAGATCCGAGTGCCATTCCCAAATAACCCTCGAATCTCCTTACAGAAGCACGCGGTTCAATGAACTTGCGCTCGAGTCCCTCGCTCAATCTCGTCAGAGCCATCGAAACAACAAGCATCCATCAGAGGCCCACGAAGAGATACTTTGTTCCGTGCCCACGTACACGGACTGCAATTCTTACGCGCGCTGAAGCGCTCGGGCTCCTCCACTGTCATGCAGTACTCCAGGGTTGCCGAGTGAAACGAGAGTGAATTCGTTCGTCTGCACACGCGACACTCGCAGCGCGGCTGGAAATCAAATTACCCTTAATCTAATGGATGCTCGGGGGGAGCGGGGAAGTAGGCTCTTGATGAAGAGGCCCGTTGATGATATTAAAAGCCGAAGCAGGAATTCCCCCCTTCTCACTATGTTTTCCTGTTTTTTTTTTTTTTCTTTTCCTTCATTTTCGCTCTGGCGGCATCGGTGCACGTATAATGTAACGGGATCAGCACGAGCCGGTCTAGGGCTTCTCTCGAGCGGACTGGTTTCTGTATTTTGCTTTGCCTCTCGGTGAGTCGGTCTAGACTTAGGGAGTGAGCAAGGGAGCTTGGGTTCCTTGTCTTTTTGGCATTTTTTCGTACTCGAAACATTGTTAGGGAGATGGTGTGCTTTGGCGAAGTTTCTTAAAAGTACCACCAAAGGTAGGGTTTTTGCTTGTGATTTGACGTGCGTGCAATGTCTATTTGGCTTAAGGATGGGCCTGAAGAATGTCTTTATAATACGAAAAAATATTGCACCGTTCGATCGATAACCCCAAATACTGTTGTATAGAATGCCAAATGAGTCTTTAGTTTTGCTCAATAAAGCCCAACAGAAGATGATTTCTATAACCTATCACCAATAGAAACATAGCCTTTTCTCAGCAAATTTCAATTTTATCATTCTCTAGGCAATATTGTATCTCTTTTTTCATCACTATTTCTGTTTCGTATCTTCTCCCTATGTCAATCTAAGTCTCCATATTTAGTTCCTGATTCTATTTCTTTGTTTCCGTGGTTGTGTGTATTATTTCTATCACCTAATCTTTAGTTAAATCGGACTTTAAATCTGCGTTACTACATCTCAAAAGTACTGCGTTTTTTCTGTGTCTTTGTATTATTTATTTTTGTTGTATGGACATATTTTAGTATTGGTATCGCTTTTTTGAGTATCAATTTCGTATTTTAATTTACATTTTTGTAATTCCAACTCGACGTCTCCGTCTACATTTTTATACGACTAGTTTTTAATCCCAAGACTTTGTATTATTCCCATACGTTTTGCTTTCTTATTGTTCTTCTTTGTCTCCGTTTCTACATTCGCATTAATATTTGTCCTCGGTTTCTATGCAGTCATACAAAAAAAATTCAACGAACCATTCGCTTAATTCCAAGGTGTTCAATGCTATTCCACAGTCTCTGACTTATACCAATCGATCGCCTTACGCAAACGCACACAAATCCCGCGGACCATCCATTTTTCCCGCGCCCAGCGGGTAGTCCGTACTTCCCCAGCCTTCGAACGAGCCGGTTAATCTTGTTACTGGCGAAACCGAACGCCCCCACCTCCCCAATCCTACCCTTCTCCACTACACCAGAGCCGTAGCGCCTAATCGTTCGCTGAACTCACGCGCCCAGTCCTCCCTCCGCTCCCGGTGATCGAGCGCGCGTTTAATCCATAGCATTTCTTATTGTCACGTGCCTTGTACAGTGCGAGGCCATTTATAGGAGATAAATTAAAAAATTCCGGAGCCAGACGCCGGTACGCGATTGATCGCCGGTACGCGCGTGCAAGGAGCGCTGGCTTTCTTCTGTACTAGGAGAAAGATGGAGAGAGAGAGAGAGAGAAAAGAAGTTCGAGGTGCTGGAAAATTGCTTTCATCGCGCTCTGTAGTCGGTGATCGAGCGCCGACCTGCTTTTCGCTCTTGCATGTGTCCCTGTCTGTACTTTTCGGAGTTTGCATTTCGTCTGGAAGGTGCTGAATTTTCAAGACTTTTCTGTTCGAGTATCCGGAGGGTGTACTAAGATGGTACATTACACTTGTCTAATTCAAATCTGAATCTTTTGGCTTGCTGACTGTTGGGAATGGACCATGGGATAATATACGTTTTTACCTAACTCGAATTATCTGTTTGGCTGTCTGAACTTGCTAATGATGTAAAACCTTTTAGATTAGTTATAATTTCATTTCAGACAGGAATGTTTATTGTGGGTGGTAATCAATGTTGTGTGAGAGGATTGTGTTGGGTTTGGTTACCGTGCAATTGTTCGTTGTCTGACCTAACTTGTATGTTTCTACTTATATTAATTTGTAGAAAATATACCTTTACGGGATAAAAGTCTAATACTTATGTGAAAAATTTTTAAAATAAAAAAATGTAAAAAAATTATGATTGTACATGTATAATTATGATCTAAGAAATAGCCAATCATTTTTTAATGTTTTCATGCTTGATATAAGTGGTATACATTCTTATAAACGATAAAATAGTTTTGTGACTCCTACTTTTGTTAGTTTTGGACACAAACAATAAATATCTCCCTTTTAATTCATTAATAAATGGGTATCTTTATACCATTTTTATATTTTTTGCCATCTGTTATCAAGGCTTTGGTTCAGTTCAAGATCAGCGCTTTTATGCATAAAAAGAGTATGTTTTTTTTTTCAGTTGAATAGTGAAGCAAAAATTATCGCAAGATGCATTTACAATTCAAATTTAATTTTTCAAGCAGTTTGGTAAGCTAAGTTACATCAATTGCATTTCATCATTTAATGCGTGATACAATCATAAATTTCAATTGCAAAATAGTAGCGGTTCGAGAATTACAAAAGTTTTGATATAATATTAATATTCTGCCTGATGGACTTTCAAGTGATTGATGGAGCGCAACGCAAAGTTAAATGTATAAATTATATCCGACTTTTGATGCAATTCACTGTAGTTACGGTAAGCAAACTTTTTAAAACAATAAAAAAGAGGTTCATTTCTTTTATTTCGAATTAATGTTCCATAAACACGAATAATAATTTCAAACACCGAGATAATCCAGAAGAATTTCCAAATAATCTGCGAACAAACAAAAAGACTATGGTTAGAGACGCTCCACGCCTGAGAAATAATTAGCCTCGAGCACGAAGCTTCGCTTCCACAGATCTCCGCCTGTCACTCGGTAATACTTCAAGACAACCCAAATCAATACCTTTCACCGCGGCCGCAAACAAACGAGTCCAAATTCAAACAAACTATCAACCCCGAAGAAAAGAAGAATACAACACCGTCGAAAAAAACGACGATACCGGTATAAGAAAAATCCGTCTCCATCTCCCTCCCCGCGTCTCCACTAATTCGTATTGATGATGAAGGCTCCCGCGGACGGCTTTCCCACCCACAGACGCACACACATAAAAGTCCATTTTCGAGAGCCCCGCGCGAGCGGCCCCGAGTGCCTTTTATTGCCGATGATAGAGCCGTTTATCATTGGCTCCCGTCCGCTCCGTCTGCCGCCCCCACCGCCTCACGCGCCCCGAGGCTCATCTGGCCGCGCCAGAGGGAAAAGCGCATTATCGCGGCTCCCGCTCCTCCTCTTCATTGTTCGGCTCCTCTCTTTTTTCCACACTTTTTCCTCGTTTTTCCACCCGTCTGTCTTTCATACCGCGTTCGAACGACCGGGGCGCGAGTTCGTATTACTGGACGCGACGACGAGTGCTCATCCGAAAAGATTGCGGGTAATAATGAAGGAGATCTTTGCCCTTGCTCGCTCGTTCTTGTCCTCAATACTATCGAATTTTTTAGCATTAGGCGAGTCTGGATGGTTACTACATTTTGTGGAAATAAAATGACAACGCGAGATTACTAGTACTCATCGAGCAGAATGTTTTTTAGAAAACGATCATGAGCCATTGAGAAAACGCATGAAATCGACGTAATAATAACAACAACAATAATAATAGTAATAATAATAATATTAATAAATTACCTTCTAATGGTGCAATAATGTCTACATGTAGATGTAGTAACCTGTTACTTTTTAAGAAGGGTCACCTCATAATCCTTTGCAAACTAGATTCAATCCCTCAACACCCTCCAAACCGTAAAAACGCCCAGCATCACCTCTAAGTCCAAACACCACTTGAGCCAAAAAAAATGTTTCAAGCCCAGAGAGAGAAAGCGTTCTTCTCGCTATGCAAACACAGCGAAGCTTGCGATTGTACACTCTGGAAGAGCGCGGGAGAGAGGAACTAGCCCACTTCCGCGAGAGCCAGAGGTGACGCAGAGTGGAAGATGGTTCTGCAAAAGTTGGAGTGTGCGGTGTGCAGCAGAAATGAAACGGCGATAAAGCAGCGGGAAATGGGAGGGGGGGAAAAAGAAGCGCCGCGTCGTGAGTGGATTGTTGAAGGAGGAGGGGGTGTGAGGTGAGTAAGGGGGAAGAGGGTAGAAAGTGTGGGGGCAGAAATGGCAAATTCATATATTAGAGGGGACTCTGCGGACGTAGGTGGGCACTCGGAGAAAATGGTGGTCTTTTTTATGTGTGCTTCGTTCTTTTTCTCCTTCTCTCGCGGGGAGTAATGAAAATTCAGGGGGATCGCTTGGCGGGGGACTGAATGGATGATGGTTGTAATTCCGAAAGAATTTTTCATTCCAAGACCTCGGATGAATCAGGTCCCGTTGCATAAGTGAGGGTAAGTTTGACATAGTCCAGTATAATTTGAATGTTGAGTTGTTCTTGACATGGATGTTATGCGATCGATGTACGAGGGAATAGTACCCCTTGTTGCAACTTCGCTCGTTAAGCTTACCGAGTTCCATCGATCTAACAATACCCAAACTAACAAAAGCCAGGATTGAAGGGTTCATTCAGTTGGTTTTAATGAGATGCTCAAACTCGTGACGCAACGAAGAATCCAAACTGTACACAATAGACTCGATGAGTATAATGATAACCGGGATACAGGTTATATAGCTCCTGTTCATCCGTTTATTTTCGTATTAATGACTCATTGTTTGCCAAAACAAAACCCGGCAATAGGACGTTTAATCAGACGAAGGTGGCTGCAAAACGTCTTTGGGACTCAAGTTGTGTTTCAGGCAGCAAAGTGGAGAAAAGAATGAAAACTGGCAGCAAACTAGCGAGCAGGGGAGCGCATAATGGAATGCATTATTCAGAGAAGTAGGCAACAAGAGGATAAATAGACTCGAGATGGCCGAGCGGGCGCATCCAGAGGAGACGTACGGCCTTTGGGTATACCACTGTGCGCAGTGCAGTGAAGAAAGAAGAGGGAAGGCGGGAAAAATGAAAACAGTCAGGAGCGAGAGGGAGGAGGATGAGAAGGGGTTAATGAAATAACTCTGAAAAAGGCAAGAGCGGAGAAAACGTCGAGAAACGTATATGGGTGGGGCGAGGATTGAGGGGATCTCAGAGGGAATGGATGAGCTCGAGAAAGTACGAGGAGGATACGTGGCCTTAACAAGCTGTCTGGTTGTTTCTTCGTAGTTCTCGCAGGAATCTATTTTCCAAGCCAGTCTTGGATGCGTTTTCGACGGAATAACGAGGATGCCGTACATGGATGAATTCTTGGAAGAAGCAAATACTTTTACTTGTCGTCGTTGTTGATACCTTCAAAGTAACCGTAGAAATTTCATAAATGTAAATGAGTGGTTGGTTTCGCATGCATTGAAATCGTATTGAGTTGGTTTAATGGTGTCTACATATTAACTATTTGATTCCTGGGCCATTACATAATACAGTCGAATCGGTTTCCAGGTTAGTGTATCATACGTTTAGGTTGATCCACAGGTAAACATTGGTGCAATCATCTTGGGCATAATCTACAAACTGACATACCAGTATGTCTGTACTGTGGTTTGGAAGAAAAGGAGTAACAATAATCAGATAAATAATTCTTACTTAGTCTGTGTCGAACTTTTCATGTAAAAATAGCCTTTTTAAACCTCATGATTGCATCCTTTGCTACAGTTTTGTTGACACCATGATCCCTATTTACCCTTCACTGGTCGAATCTTACCTACCTACCAATTCATTGCTCTTATTATCAGTGCTGAGGGAAACTTGTGACACGTTAGACCCTTGATTTTTTCCTATTGAGATAATATCACCCATAGAGGGACTGAGGACTCGTTTGTATGGATTAGTGTAATTCGTAAGCTGCTGACTTAGTCGAAAGACAGATGCGTGGGCGGTTGAGATAATTAGGTGATTGGCATTTTGTTGGGGTTGCTGGAAGAAGAAGACGATAGAAACCGAAGAATTCGAAGCCAATGTCTTACTCGGCTACCTATCGAGAGTATTTAAGTTTTTTCTGGGTGACTTAAAACATTTGCAACAATAATCAAAAGAAGTTTATTTCATAAGTTTATTTTAACATGAAATAATTGAACACTGTTATTTCTTATAAATTATAAATGCAAATGGCTTCAACATAAGTATCGAGCCACGATCTTGTAAAATAAGACTGCATAATTACGGAAGTCTGATGGGGCGCTCTACACACAAGTTAACGTATAGATATACCGGTATTCACGTTTGTTATATAAATTCAATTCTTTTATTATTTCATGCATTGAATAAAATTGCACCATGGTACTCAAATAAAAGTTTTGAAAACCGTACAAACTTATAGTGTAATGGAGCGGTAGAGCAAACAATAAGTTACGTCAATAGTTGAACAATAAACATATCCAAAAGTAAGTCAACTACAGCCAAATAACTTTAGTTATTCGTACAATATTCACAAACTATTGCATAACTATCAGCTTACTACAACTGAAGTAATGACCAAGTAATTCAGAAGTATGCTAAGTAACACAATTTCACAATTTCAAGTCAAAGAGTTGGTTCAGTGGTAACTAATATAATGGAGAACCATTGTGTCAGTTCCTAAATATGCGGTCGTATAATCAAAGGACAGAAAATCACCTATTTAAAGCATCTCAGTTGTTTGATTGACTAAATTGTTAGGCTATCGTTCAAGTCACATAAGTCTGTATAGAACAAGAGTTTTTTAGCTACAAGTGAGCTTGTTGGGTTGGGTAGGCCAGGAATACAAGATTGACCAAAGATTCGTCATAAAAATATACATCGCATTTCAATTTCAAAATAAAGTCATACGCTTAACATTTAATCAGAAGTTGTCTAAAAGGCAGGGCATTCAGATTCGCTCTATTATGAGAATGTACCGTAGTGGTTCATTGTCAACTTATCATCATCAACTCTGCAGTTTAATAGTAGTTATCCAATAAGTAGCGGTTTGCCACTGATGCGACAAAATATCCTATCAAAGGATAATTTATACCATAATAATAGTAACTTTTTAGCTAAAATAATATACTCACTTCTTGAGTCTTGACAAAAAGTTTTTATAGCAAGTTTGACTTTTAGATCAGTATTTTGACAATTTTGGTCATAGGTCAACGAGCTGTTCTACCAATCTACCAGTTCTTATTATTATTATAATGCCATATAAGTTATTCAGCAGCGGCAATATCATAGTTCTAAAAATAATTAGTAGTTCTATTATTTGTTGGGTCAATAGTCGAGTTATTTACTGGTTTCTCCAGTAGTTATATGCATTCCAAAAGGGAAGAAATAGCGTACACTCGGATATGAATTCCCAAATTCATAACTCCACATACTGATACAGCTTTAGGAATAAAAATTATTATTTTACAAGTATAATAATATTGAATTTTATCCACTATAAATAAATAAATTCCACTACGTTACTGTTTTTATCGTTAAAAAATTCGCTGGAACCATCTCTCTTTATTCCGCATCCCGGAACAAAAGCAAAAGAGGCGATCGCATACAACAACTGCGCTCGCAAACTCTCGCGCTCCTCCTGCGAAGCAACAAACCATTTCCGAGGCATCGCTCTAATTGCACGGCACACGAGCGATACATGCAGAGCCAAGCTCTGTTTTACCGCCGAGTTTTATCGATCGTAAACTCCCATCCGGGCGTTTCACGTCCTCCCGATGTGTTTGCGAGAGCACGGCATTGCGAGTCGTACAGTCTTACCCACTTTGCCAGGAAAGCTTTCCCGTGAGTCTGCACAACGGATAAACGCATGGAAACGAATATTCGAGGAATATACCAGCTTGGATCTCACGGCTGATTTCACTTCGCAGTTTGCCGACTACTTAGGGCTCTCAGCTCGCTTTCGGACCTATGCGTTTCCGCTCGAGTGGCTGGATGGGGTGGGAACGACTTTCGCGCAGTTGACGAAAACTAGAAGTATTCGGGGGTAAAGGTACGGGTGAGCAGTCGTCGGGAACGTTCAGAGATTTTCAAGGGTGAAGGTGCTGGGCGGCTGGAGGTAGAGTGGAGAGGAAACTATTTACTGGAGTCTTGTGCACACAGTTGCAAATTTTTGCTAAAAACGAGAATGTGGATGTAAAAATAAAAAAAAAAGTTATTACATGTAAAGATCTGTGACCTAGGGCTGAGTAATATATATATATATTTAATTTAGTCATTGTTTACTCGGCGGTGGTTGCACAAGTTACGGAAAAGAGCGAGAGTCGAACCAGAAATCGCGTCCGCTTCATGAGTCTGGTGCTATTCCGACTGAGCTAACCTTTGCTCCGATTACGATGGTTTCGGATGCCGTACTACAGTCAGCGTCATTCTATGGCGTCTTGTAAGACGATAAAAATTAAAATGTGATTTATTACGTTGAAATGTGTCGGTAAACATTTTCTAAAAATTTATACCATTATTTATCATTTCCTGATTCCAATGTTAATAATTTCGCTATGAAGACTCAGAAAATCCGAGTTTCTCCGAAAATTACCGTAAGCTTTAGTAATCATATACGAATGATGAAACGAAACTATTATTTGCTCTTTTACACCTGAAATGAAGTACCAATCACAACGAATATTTCCCCATCTATTGCGGCTCCAATAAAGAGGAAGCGACCCGACGGAAAATCCGGTGTTCCAACGTTTCCGCGACGTTTTCGAAAAATCCCGAGACGTCAACGAACCCAACTTCCATCCGACGTTCGCGTGCTCACCGTTTCCCGCACCGCGACGCCAAACTTTCCAGCCAGCGAAACGAGAACCTCGTGCGAGAGACTCTACGAAAAAAAAAAAAAGAAAAAAATACCACCCAGCTGAAAAAACTTTACCAACCGCGGGCAAAATTTTTGCCCCCCCTTGGCCGAAAAAGAAAATACGTCCCGCCCCCCGCATCCGCGGCACGGAGTAATCCTCCAGGAAGGAAAAAGAAGGTCGCAAAACCCCCGCCGCGCTGCAGCTTGCGTCCTCGGAGGCAGAAACCGGTCGGCGTCGCAGCACCTCGGGCAAGAGCTTAAGAGCTTCGGCACCGAGCCACGGAAAAACGAGCCCAACGCGCCATACGTATGTACACGCTCCGCGCGCGCGTGCACCGCGTGTGTGTTGCGCGCGTGTACACCAGAGCCCCGGCGTGTAATACAAAACGCGCCACACCCGGAGCTTTGCGGGTAACAACTCTGCGCGTGTGGCGGTGCGCGAGCCCCCGGCGTCGTGTATCACGTTCGCGGGTGCATTTTCACGCCTCGCGCGCGGACGAGAGTTTTCGCGCTCGGCGCCTTTTTTCGGAAACGCGAGAGCCGGCGGCGCGCGTGGGTTTCCTCGGGGAAAGAGGATCGGGCGCGGAAATCTTGGCCGCGCGTCATAAAAATCGATGGCTGCGTGTATCTTGCGGGCTGGGGCTATGGGGAAGAGGAACGGACGGAAAAGAAGGGGGGGGGGGGATTCGGTGTTTACGGCGCTGGCGCGCTTAATTACTTAATTACTCTGCGGGAGAAGATGGAGCGGTTTGTTTGGTGTTTTTTGTGTTGTTCAGTTGGTATTCTTTAGGATGAGTGTGGTGGATGTGAAAAATGGAGAACTGATAAATGTATATGAAATGGTGTAGGTTTCTGAGAGAATTAACGTTTCTCTCTGTGTGATGTTGATGTTTTGTTCACTTGGTCGGTGGTAAATTGGAAAAGTATTGAAAAGTTGTATGGAAACGCTTTCGTTAATAATGTAGGAATCATCAAATCATTTTTATTGCATTCGTGACTGATGAAAAAAAGTGTCCATAACTATTTAGATGTTCATAACAACATGGAGCATCGGTTACCCTGATTTCTATCGATTATGCGTACAGCGAAAAATTATTTTTTACATTTTTATCGTCCATCAATATGAGCGACTTAGTTTAGAATATTTTATTTCCATATCTTTTTAGTCATATTTCAACTTTAAGAGTTTTTATGTACAAAGGAGGCAAAACTAAGTAGAAACAGTCAAGCTAGGTAAGACGAGCTATTGTCAGACAGATATACGAGTATTATACAGTAACCTAAACTATGAATTACAATTAACAAACACTCAATAATAAAAGAGAGTCGGTAAAGTATGTTCTCACCTTAAATTTTGTTATTAACATTGCAGTAGGTTAAAAATGTATAGCGAGGAGATTCTATCAACCCTACCAGCGATACGACGACAGATAGATCAAGTTGAACGAAGGCTTACGAAAAACAAACTGATGATGTTTGTTGAATGATCAAAAGATAAATTATGGAATCTGAATGCTTTACACTTTAAGCATAAAAAACCTCGACGTCCATGAAGACAAACAGCCTTTTCTTCGTTCTATAAGGTATTTTATCAAATCCACAGACGTTCAGTCGCATCCTTACACGATCCGCCCCGACGTAACCCAACCAAATCTCCGTCCCAGCACGCATCCCAGCGAGTAAACTCAACTCCCCCCGAGGTAATGACACTTCAACGACCCAAGATCTCCCCCCCGCAATCGAGCATCCATCCCTCAGACCACAACCTGCACCCGAGATTACGCTCCCTCCTCGAGATTCGCATAAAACTGCAGCACCGCGAATAAACCCCCCCCCCCTCCCCGACTCTAGTCCGCTTATTTCCCACCCGAGCCAATCTCGCGGCGATGAATCAGCGGGAGAATTTCCCCGCCGATCCTTATAAATAATCCAGCGGCCGTCGAAGCTAATATTCGCGGGGTCTCCTGGGCAGGCCGCTAGAACCCACGCGTTTGTCGAAAGGGCTGCGAAGGCTCGATGGTAAAAAGGGGGAGGGTGGGGAGTGAACGAGAAATGCGCGCGGGGGAGGGGCAGGAATCTCGTTTCTCGCTGCTCTTCAGGGACCGGCCGGCCCAGGCACGTCCCCTTTCCAATCTCGCCGGCCGGACGACTCGTGCGATCAGCTACACGCGCGCGCGAAGAAGGGCGGGCGCGAATTAGTCGTCCGACGACAGTCCCTGCAGGCGTGCAAGTCGACGGATGTCTCCTTTTGCGTGCCCTAATACTCTCGCTCTCGAGGGTTCTTGCCCACTTGGCGAGCGTCGCGTTGGTCACTCACTATCTCGAGATATTGATTTGAATTTTGCAAAGGGTAATTTCAGCAATGTCGACGAGGGTTTGACGAACTATCGAAGGGTACTTGAGTGTTGAACCACGTTTGTTGAAAAACGAACAAAATGGACTTAAATCCTTCAAGTGCGTTTTAAACTTGTGATAGCAACTCGTGGCACTCTATATAGCCTTTCCATGCCTTGTATTGTTTGACAAAAAGATCGTTTGGTTTAGCGAAGCTAGTAAAGTGATGGGTGTTGCACATCGATTGGATTATTTTCAAAACGCCCACGAACAGTAACACCATACAACATCAGTGTCAACTTTACACTTGATATTTTAACACGCTAGGATTCACATATAGTGTACGCTTCGTCAACTCTTTTTAGCGTGAACAACGCATCCGCTCCGACCAACAGCAATAGAGCAATCCTACGCAAATCAGCGTCCCCGCGCCCCACGGTATCCCGATATCCCCCCCCCCCCCCCCGCGCGGGCACACGCCGCCCCGCCCCCCCCCCCCCCCCTGGCCACGTCTCGAACTCAATATCGGCCGCATCATCATCCATATTCAAGCGCCGAACGGATAATACCCCGCCGCGACGCCCAATCTTCTGGGTATCGGCAAAAACTGCCCTGCTGTATCAGTTTCTCATCAATGCTCTCCCCCCGGTCCCGGGGGCATGTATCCTCTCGATCGAGCGCTATTTTTTTCACGAATTTCCGTACGAATACAGCCCCCGCAATATTACTGTCGAATGCCAAACATCCGACGACACACGACCTAGGTGTATTACAAGCCAGAACTAGATTTGTGCGCCTCGCCCGATCACTGGATTACCATCGCACTGGTGCACCGCGCATACGCGGCGGCGAGCCCAGAGCGAGTCCTGAAATGACGTTGAAGCGCGAGTTTGACGCGCATAATCCGCGAGAGAGGACCGCTCGGGCGTGTGTAATATTACGAGCGGAGGAGACGAGGGCCGCTCGATGCAGCTCTATTAATTAATATCAAGCGCGCGAGGGGGGAGGAGGGGTGGGCTCGTAAACCGCTTGGGATGATTGAAGCGGCGACAGGGGAGAGTTTGAGCGGTATTAAATTTGGAAGCGCCCGGGGCGCGGGTGCACTCGAAGGATCCTGGGAGGGGGGATTTGCGCGATTGCTATAGGTACTTTTCCAGGGTTTTCGAGGGCTGAAGCGTTGTGCTCGGATTCGTGTTGACGGTTTTGGGTTTAATGATCCGCACTGGCATGGCTGTATTTATCGACTGCACACTGAGATTGATGGTTTTTAAGAGGACGGGGTGTTCCGTTCCTAAGACAGGGGTTTGTTTTTTACCGTCGTTCTTTTTAGTTGTAGCATGGCTGATGGTGCGGATTTGAAGGAATGTGCGTACAAAAGAACGAGATTGGGACTTAACCTATAATAGTAACCTGGACGTTCGTGTATAAAAAAAGATAATAATACACTGTGTCGTCAATTTTCTGATCAACAAACGTAAAATATTTGAGTTTCGGATGATAGGGGTCAACCACCCAATAGATGAACGCCGACCAGTAGATGAACGATTTTTCCGAAAATGTATTTGTGTTGAAAATTTTAAGTATCAACATACT